>PVJI01009420.1:0-32070 GCA_004026765.1 Micronycteris hirsuta | reverse complement strand
TGGTGATGATGAACTCCTTTAACTTGACCTCATCTGGGAAGCACTTTATGTGCCCTTCCATTCTAAATGAGAGCTTTGCTGGATAGAGTCATCTTGGATGTAGGTCCTTGCCTTTCATGACTTCAGATACTTCTTTCCAGCCTCTTCTTGCCTGAAGGTTTCTTTTGAGAAATCAGCTGATAGTCTTGTGGGCATTCATTTGTAGGTAACTCTCTCCTTTCCTCTTGCTGCTTTTAAGATTCTCTCTTTATCTTTAGTCTTGGGTAACTTAATGAGGATGTGCTTTGGTGTGTTACTCTCTGGATCCAACTTCTCTGGGAGTCTCTAGGTTTCCTGGACTTCCTGGAAGTTTATTTCCTTCGCCAGATTGGGGAAGTTCTCCTTCATTATTTGTTCAAATAAGTTTTCAATTTTTTGCTCTTGTTCTTCTCCTTCTGGCACTCCTGTAATTCAGATATTGGAACGTTTAAAGTTGTCCCAGAGGTTTCTAAGCCTCTCTTCATTTTTTTGAATTCTTGTTTTTTCGTTGTGTTCAGTTGGATGTTTCTTTCTTCTTTTTGTTCCAAATTGTTGATTTGAGTCCTGGTTTCCTTCCTGTCACTATTGGTTCCCTGAATATTTTGCTTTATTTCATTTTGGGTGTCCTTCATTTGTTCTTTCATTTTTCCACCAAACTCAATCAGTTCTGTGAGCATTTTGGTTACCAGGGTTTTGAACTCTTCATCAGCTAGGTTGGCTATCTCCTCATTGCTTAGCTCTCTTTCTGGAGTTTTGCTCTGTTCTTTCATTTGGGCCACATTTCTTTGTCTCCGTGCACCTGTTAAGTTGTAAGGGAGTGGGGCCTTAGGTATTCACCAGGACGGGGCAACCCTCTGCTGCGCTGTGGAGCTGCCTATGGAGGAGGGGCCAGAGAGGGAATAATGCAGCTCACCTGTTTGACTCTAGCCTCTCTTTCAACGGAGTCTCTCGTGTGAGACTGGGAGTTTCTCCCACTGTGGCAACCCAGCACTGTAGTCCACAGTCAGCTCTGAGTCTGTCTTCCGTCCACTCAGCCACGCTGTCACGGTCCACTGCCTTGCCTCAGTTTCTCTCAGCTATCCCCCTACCTCGCCATGTGGTCTGTCGCCTTGCCACCAGTCTTCCCTTCCCCGCCGGCTACCCATCTCCTTCCTACTGGTCTAGTTGAATGTTTCCTTAATTCCTTTGTTGTTGGAGTTCCATGCAGTTTGATTTTCTGGCACTTCTGGTCGTTTATTGTTTTTAGATTGGTTGTTATCCTTGATTTGGTTGTGTGAGGAAGCGAAGGGTTTCTACCTACACCTCCATCTTGGCCGGAACTTCACATCAATGTTTCTTTCTCTCTCCCTTCCTGTCTCTCTGAAACTAATGAATATATTGGAGCATTAATACATACATACATACATACATGCTTGCATACGTACATACACACAAATCTCTGGGCCCTGCCCCTAGATCTAGTAAGTTAGAGTGTTTGGGACTAGTGCCCCAGAAACCTGTACTTTAAAACTTTGCCAAGTGATTTCATGCTGTTGGCTGCGGACCAGCATTTGGAAACCAATTATGTATGGGAATATCTTGGACCCCTGTCTCAGTCCTCCTGCCCCAGCAGCAGCCCCTATGGGTGTTGACAGTCAACAGGACTTGGAGGCAGAACCAGGTTTGAAACCAGTGGAGCCTGGGTCAGCACTTCCAGAGAGAGGCAGGCCTCTCCCAGTGAGGAAATGAGGGATGGTGGGTGGAGGGAGGTCTCTATAAATTAAGGCAGCAACTCTGTCCCCTCAGGTGTTACAGAAGATAACTGGCCTCTTTCTGCATATGCCACTCAGAGTTGCATGAGAGGCTGAGCCTTGCTATCCAGGGAGCTCTCAGCGCATCTCCACATCCTCCATCCTCACCCCACACACATTCAGGATAGGCCGCAATCAACTTCACTGGAGAGTGGGCCTCTCCAGCTGTTCTGAGATGGGTATCCCTCCCAGGTACTGCTCTAGGTGGTGGTGCTCAGGACAGCATCTGGTCTTGGGCTCTTTGAAGGACCCTCCTAAGAGAGTCCTCAGTTACACTGGGCTTGGCCAGAGCAAATCCTCAGTCTGAATCTTAGGGCTTGAGCACATGCACAGGTATTAGTGGAGGGGTAGTTCTGGGGGCGAGGATAAGTGGCAAGATCATATAGTCCTAAGTCTGAGCAGCAGAGTCCAGCCGTCTGTATGGTTCCCAGCTATTGTCCAAGGTAAGGACATTTTAGGGACTCATTTAGCCCAGAGCTGACACTTCTGTCAACCACTTGGGCTTCTTGCAGGTATCTGGTCAGTGGCATCTCATTCAAGGAGGAAAGTCCCAGTCCTAGTTATTGAATGGCCTGCTCACCAAATCCTCATGGGTCAGGGGGAACAGCTGGAGTCAACCTGCAATCCCTTAAAAGGTCCTGCAGCTTGGAACTAGCTGGAAAGGCGGTATGATGTTATACAAAGAACCTAGACTTGAAGTAAGACAGCGCTTGTTTTACCACTTGCTACCCTGGATAAGCCACTAAATCTGTCAGGATATCCATATTCTTATCTGTAAAATGGAAATTACTATCCCTACCCAATAGGGTTGAGGGAGCGTTAAATGAGCTAGTGAAAGAATGTAAAATGTTTTAGCACAGGGCCTGGCACATAATAGGTATTCAGATGTTGGTAGTTATTTCTCCTGGTCTTGTCTCTGTAGCACCTATGAAGACTCAAGTGTACAGGTCTGCAAAGTGAAAAGGAACTGTAGAAGAGAGCTTTTGGTCATCATGGATTGTTCCAGAGACATAGCAAGGCTGAATGAGGAGCCTGGAAGCACTGTGCTTCCCTTGAATTCCCCTTGCTCCTCACCACTCTCATGGCATCAAGGGTGTCATGGTTTTCTGATCTCAGGAGTCCCCTTCCTCCGGATGCACCCTGGGTACAGCCCATTTCCAAGGCCTCTTGCTTAATCTGAGGGAGGCCTGAGTACCATGGTGCCAGCAGGAAGTTCTGGGGCTGGGAGAGTGGATGGAGCCCAGAGATTCTCAGGATTTCTGGGGTCACAGTGGGTAGCCCCAGGACTTCTTGGTTGTCCCCAGGCACCTGAGGGACAATCATGTCATATTGCAGGGAAGGAGAGGATCAAGCAGGTGAGGCACAGAGGCTAGAAGCAGATAGGATTGGTGGATGCCTGTACTTCACAGCAAAACTATCAGAGCCTTTAAGCAGGACCAAAAGGTGAACATCTGGGAGAAGTTTTCAGAGTTTATTTTTTAAGGTGGGGAACAGCCATCATGGAGTTTGCAGCCCTGCAGCCCACACTCAGGAGTCATCCCGGAAGGGGTGTCTATTTCTCTCAGAGATGCTATGAAAAGAGAAGGCTTTCCGCTCTTGCAGGTCAGCAAGCCTGCTGAATCTTTTCGAAGGTTACTGAGTCTAAATGATGCCAACACCTTCCACTGGATTCCCACTGCATTTAAATAAAACCCCAACCCAACAGGCCTGGCCTTGACTACTTCTTTGCTTCATCTTCCATATTCTCTCCCTTCCTTGCTCAGCCACAGTATTTTTTCTTTCTGTTCCTCAAATGTACCAACCCCGCTTCTGCCTCAGGACTTTGGCTTTGCTGTTTCCTTTACTTGGGGTTCTCTTCCCCCCTGACCACACAGTTTGTTCCTTTTCTTCATTCAGGTCTCGGTTTAAATATTATCTCTTCAGAGATGACTTTTGTGACCACTCTAGTTAATATGTTGCCCTCCCCCCCCCACTTCCCTCATTCTCTATTCATTTACTCTGTTTTATGGCCCTTAGAGTCCTTATTTCTCTCTCAAAGTATCTCATTTATGTGTTTCATGCCTGATTTAGTGTCTCTCCCCTTTATGAGAGAAAGATTTTATTTCGCTCACCCATGTATCCCTAAGGTTTAGGGCAGTGGCACATAGTAGGTGTTCAGTAAATGTTTGTTGAAGTGTGTCAGAGGCAATCCAGGTCTAGAAGACGCAATCCCGGTTAGAGGAGTTGGATGGAATGTTGTAATTTTGAGCCCATCACAGCACTAAGGGGCCTAAGACAGGCCAAGACCCAGACTAAAATGCACCCATTAGACTGGACAAATATACATGCAGCTATTGAGAGGTGGCCCAGCTCTGCAGTGAGGTCACAAGGACCAAGTGACACCGCAACAGCAGATAATGTCCTGGCCAAGGAGTCAGTACCTAAAGTCTAAGACAAGTCTTTGGTGTACTCCATGAGGGAAGGCATAGCTACAGGGGCTTTAGCAGGCAGTTCACGAACAGACAACAGGCTCTCAGCCCCTTGGGTGAGATTCAGGGGATGGACATTGGGTGGGGACAACTAGGAAGAAAACAGCCCGTGCTAGGATACTAGGCAGACTCCAAAAACTGAGACCCAGGCAGAAGCCTAGAAATGAGAACCAGCTGGGGGCCGGGCTGAGCCTGAGACTGGCTGGGGGCGGGTCATTAGCCAGTGTGGGAGGAAGAGGGTTGCAGGGACGACTTGGAAGGACCAAACAGACTGTTTGGGTGGGAAGTGCATCTGGGATGATCACTCTTTGCTGGCAGGGGGTAGGGGACAGGCGGCACACCTGCATTCACCTGCCACAGAAAGGTGCTTAGGGCCTGTCTGCCTAAGACCCTCTCTCCACAGACTTCTGACAACAGAGGCACCCTAAGGAGATCCCCCAAGGAAAGAGATCTACCTGGGGCTACTGTAGATATCCCCTAGGCATTTAGTTACTTTAACAATTGGACAAGGGACTTTCACATCCCTAGGACTAGCCATATAAAAAATACCTACAAGACTCCTACTGGAGCGCCACCAAAAGCTCCCATTTGGCTCAAAAGGCAACAGACTGCCCTGCCTGATGTGGGGGCCTCCCCACACTGGGCTCATCAGTAAGGCTGCTCAGCTGTCAGTGGGCCAGACTTAAGTTGTCCTCCTGTTCAACCCCCAAAGTCACTCCTGCCTCCTGATTTTTGCCCACTCCCCACATCTTTACCAGTCCAAACCTTACACTTTATTCAGCATACAAAATAAGTCCAATTCTTTTTCAGTGACCCCTCCCTACTAGTACACAATGCTCTCAATTCCCATAACACTGCCGTGCACTTGGTGATACAGCTATCTAATTTTTTAAAATATTTTATTTATTTAATTTTAGAGAAAGGGGAAGGGAAGGGAAAAGAGAGGGAGAGAAACATCAGTGTGTAGTTGCCTATCGTGTGCCCCCTACTGGGGACCTGTCCTGCAACCCAGGCATGTGTGCCCTGACTGGGAATCGTCGAACCGGTGATCCCTTGATTCAAAGGCCCATGATCAATCCACTGAGCTACACCAGCCAGAGAACAGCTAGTAGTTTCAATGTGTACAATGTTCCCACAACTAGATCAAAAGGTCTTTGAATGTAGAGGATGAATCCTCTTCTTGTTATGTTTCCTCCATAGCCTGCAGCAAAGATCTTGGTGCGTAACAGACAGTTGGTAGCTTGAGCATGCCCTCTCCAAGAAAGGGGCAAGGGGCAAAAACACTTTTGGTATCAGAGAGTGCTTAGTGGAAAATGGGGAGAAGGATATAACTACTTTGGAAGCAGCTGGGCCCATTGGGCAACCTATGCTTCTTATTTTTAAACTTTGGGAAATAAGGAGAGAGCAGCCTGCTCTTGACATCCAGGGAATCTAGGAAGTAGTTATGAGTCAACATCTTTCAAGTCTTCTCTATCCTGCTGCCTGCATTGGCACTCTAGAAAAACGTATCTGTCCTGTATCCAACCCCCTTTGGGTGTTTCTGCCCACTGATGTAACCAAATAATACAATGAAGTCTCATTTGGTTATATCAGTAGTCCTAAAGAAGTGACTCGGATGATGAGATCTTCAGGTGGCATAAGAGGCTGATAGGGAATATGCTTTGGCACAGGTATATTCTACTAAGGTAAGCTGCCTCTTCTGCTCATCACAATCAGAAATGTCTTCTCAAAGGGAAGCAAGACATGAAGGCATGTGATAATCTATACAAATTTTATTTTAGTATCAATTTGTATGGAAACAAGCAGGTGTCAGCATTATGCAGGCACGGAAAAAAAGGAAAGAAAAAACTCTAGTGATAATTGAGCTTGTATTTACACCATTTGGTTTCAACAGGGACAGGAAGTTTTACTGTTAGCTTCCTGTGGGAACTCCAGTTTTTGCACCTTCCCCTGCTGCCTCTCAGCATCACGATAGAGCAGGGATTTCTGTGCCTTCAATCGGCAAGCCAGGCACATGAAAATTGACTCCACGTTCTGGCTCTCTTTGGGGTCCTTGGCCGATGTCTCAAACAAGAGCATGTTGTGGGCATCGGCAAATTTCAGGGCTAAGTTGGAGGGCACCTGGATCTGTTCCCTCAAGTCACACTTGTTGCCCACAAGCACTTTCGGGACTAGCGGGGGCACGGCATGCCCATTGCATTCTTGGATCCACATTTTAAGGTTGGTGAAGGATGTCATCTTGGTGACGTCATAGACGAAGACCACTGCATGCACATTTCGGTAATAATGCTCGACCATGCTTTTGCGGAAGCGTTCCTGACCTGCTGTGTCCCACACCTGAACCTGGAAAATGAAAAAACCCATGTTTGCAGTCAGAAAAGGAAACATGAATAAAGAAGAGAAAACATGGTTCTGTGTCATTATAAAACCGAGGTGACAAGGCCTGACACAGGAAGTGGTTTTTTGACAGATTAGCAGAATGGACTTATAAAAGTATAGAGAGAAGTTTCTTTCACGGTTCATAAAGATTTTTTTAAGATTTTTAGATGAAAATATTGAGTTAAAAAATCTTAAGGTTTTTAGTTGAAAAACTGGGACATATGTTGATCAACTTTTTGGAGGGCAACTTGGCAATATTATCAAGAACCTTAAAAATGTTCACAATTCTTCGAGCCTATAATCTCACTTCCAAAAATCTATACAAAAGAAATAACAGAGATGTGATGAAAATTTTGTACAAAGATCATAATCACCATGTTATTTATACTTTTTAAAAAACAAAACAACCTAGATGCTCAGTAGAAGAGGAATAGCTAAAGTGTACGCGTAGATCTATATAGTAGTAGGCTATTATGCAGCCATTAAAATGTTTTCAAATAAATGATGAAATATGCACAAAATATAAATGAAACCAGGATGTGAAATTTTGATATGCTATGGTCCCAATTTTTTAAGAAATATACTAAACAGGCCCGGCTGGTGTGGCTCAGTGGATTGAGCGCGGGCTGGGAACCAGAGGGTCCCGGTTCGATTCCCAGTCAGGGCACATGCCTGGGTTGCGGGCCAGGTCCCCAGTGAGGGCTATGTGAGAGGCAACCATACATTGCTCTTTCTCCCTCCCTTCTCTCTCTAAAAATAAATAAATAAAATCTTTTTAAAAATAAAAATAAAAAATATACTAAACATAGTCATATGCATAGGAAAAATTAGAAGTGTATATACCAGAACATTAATGATTATTTGAGGGAAGTGGGACTACAGCTAATGTTTATTTAGTACTTTTTTTGTATTTTCCATATTTTCTACTGTAAGCATCCATCACTTTGTTTGTGGGGGGGCAGGTGTTGGATGACTTTTTAAAGGAAACGAAGTGTTTAAATCTCAACTTTTAGCTCAATTTATTATTTAATTTTTTATTTATTGATTTGAGAGAGAGAAAGAGGAGGGAGAGAGAGAGAGAGGGAGGATGGGAGAGAGAGAAACATTGCTTCGTTGCTCCATGCATTCATTGGTTGTGCCCTGATCAAACCCACAACCCTGTCATATTGGGATGACAACTAACCAAGTTAGCTAGCTGACCAGGGCATAGCTCAATTTATTTTAAGTTCACTTCTTTGTTATGTAAAAGGTAATTTACCTCACTGTATTTTTCTTCTGAATTGCAGCTTTTAGGATAAAGGCCAAATTAGTGATGGAAAAATGCTAATATAAATAACATCTACAAGAACACAATTCCCCAGGGACATTCTGGAGTCGACACATTCAGCCCAATCTATTTCCCTTTACACATCCAAAGTCTTGAACAAGAGAAATTCATACTCAGAATGATGATCCCAAGGCTCTATACAATTCTCAGTTATCAAAGAAAATTTGATTATGGCCACTAATTGACTACTATGGCTCTTAAAACTAAGTATAGCCTTTATTTGGAGTATCAGTCAGTCAGTATAATCTAGTAAATATAATTGAATCTCCTTGCTGACTGAAGACCTTAACAGGGCCCCAGAGCCATCATTTGGAACATCAATTTTCATTGTCCAGGCTCCCCTTCATTCCCACTACGGACATGGCTACAATGTGCCTTTGGCACAACCTTCAGATTCACCCATTCTTGTATTTTGATTTTCATGTCCCTAGGCCAGACCCTCTTCTCCTCACTTGTGGAATACAGTGAAGTCTTTTGGATTCTTGATATCTCCACTCTAGTGCTTTCTGCACACTACTTTCAGACTCGCCTTCCTAAGTTCCTGCTTTTATCAGCATGTCATCTTCCTCATCAGGAAATTATGGTAGCCCTCTTCTGCAGGTGGCATCAAATGGAAATTTTTGTCTGCCACAATTTGACCCCACCCAACCTCATTTCAAACTACTCAGCTACACACCTGTTTCATTCCGTCCACTGTACTCACGGTCCTGCTGATTCACCCTTCCCCTACAGAATCAGTTGCCCCCTCATTACTGTACACAGATCTGACCTATTGTTCAAGGCTCAGCGCATGCCTCCGCCTTCTTCCTAAAATCTTCTCCAACTTCTTTTCAATTCTCTTTTCTTAGGTGTTTCTATTGTACTTTGAGTCCATAGCACACCATTTAGAATGTATGTATTTGGCCCTGGCTAGTGTGGCCCAGTGGATTGAGCGCTAACCTGTGAACAGAGATCGATTCCCAGTCAGGGCACACACCTGGGTTG
Source organism: Micronycteris hirsuta (assembly GCA_004026765.1). Classification (NCBI taxonomy): domain Eukaryota; kingdom Metazoa; phylum Chordata; class Mammalia; order Chiroptera; family Phyllostomidae; genus Micronycteris; species Micronycteris hirsuta. The sequence continues at coordinate 23,104 of PVJI01009420.1, read as the reverse complement.
TGGGCCAGGTCCCCAGTAGGGGGCGCGTGAGAGGCAACTGATCAATGTATACCTCGCACATTGCTGTCTCTCTCCCTCTCTTTCTCCCTCCCTTCCCCTCTCTCCAAAAGTAAATAAATAAAACCTTCTTAAAAAATATATTTATTTGTTCTCTAGTTGTTTTACCAGTGCTCTTGGCATCTCTTCACCTAAACTATAAGCTATCTTTTCTGCATCAGATCACTCATCATTATGGTTGTCATAGTCATTGTCATCATTATAAAAAAGCAGTATTGTCCTAAGCCACCAAAACTGCAAGCAGTCTGGCATCCTAGGTATCTGCCAAGGTGATTTCAGAGAGAACATTCAACTGTGGTTATGTAGAAAAACATAAGTCCTCAAAGACTGATTGGCTTCAGCAAGCAGAGCCAGAAAAGATTTCCATTTCTCCCACAGCTCTGGTGCCCTGAACAGGAATAAAGGGAGAGCAGACCAGAAAAGGAATGGAGGTCAATGGGAAGAGAACGGGTATAGCACAAGAATATCCTGATCTCCACAATGCCCCCCTGCAGTAGTCCTAACTCTAGCCTCTGAGCAAGGCTAAATCCCTACCAGCCCTCAGACATGTGGCAGATGCTTTAACACCATGAACTCAGGACTCTAAAAATACCTACTGGTAGCAAGAACACAGGTAGGAATGTGTGAGGTGTTTGGAGCTGAGTAGGTTGGCTGTTTGGCTTTTCTTTGGATTCAAAACTCTACACCACCCAAGCTGCCAGAACTGCAAGGAGGGCCATCTCTGCTGGAGACCAATGTTGCCTTTCCAATGCCATGGATAGCCTTGAAGGTTTATTTGCAGGCTCAGAATTTAAACTGGGGGCACTGCTCCCATTCTAGCTCTTTATAAACAGCTAGACTTCTACCCCACCCTAAATTCTTCACACCCCTGTTTGTGGTGAGAAGTGAGCTGAGAAGCAGCCTGCTCACAGTACAAAACCAGGAGAGCCATCACAAAGGAAGAGCACAGCAGTCAGGTTCATGGGACGCACAAAGGACTGCATTTTTGTTTGGCAGTTTGATGTCCCTATTCTTCTCAACATCCTCATAAGACCCTGGCCCCTGATAGACAGTGAAAGCACCTCTTTCCCTTTTTGCAGCTGGCACTCCTCTTATTCATCCTTCATTTCCTGTGGGCACTGCATCCACATGGTGGCCCAGGAGTTACAACTGTCCCTTAGCCATATGCATGTTCCTCAGAGGATGCATATGGCTAAGGGGAAGTTCTCTTTTCTCTCCAAGGGCCAGTGGGACATAATGGAGCCAAACCAACTTGGGTGCAAATCTCAGCCCAATCACATACGCACTACTAGTTAGGTGTCCTTGGGCAGATAACTTAACTCTATTTTCAATGTCCTCCCATGGAAACTGAGGATAACCACAGCAATCTTTAGTAATGCTGTGAGGATTAGCATCCCCTGTAAGTACGTGGCACAGTGCCTAATAAACACTCTTCCCTTCTTCCCGGCCCAAAACCTCCAGCATCAAGTCTGGCCCGACGAGTAATTGAGTAGATACTGCTGAAATATAGCAGTAGCTTTGGAATTGGGAGACCTGGGTTCTAGCTCCTTTGCTTAGTAGCTAAGTAAATGATTAGGCAAATGAAATAACACATAAAAAATAACTTTGGCAAAATCTAAAGTGCTCTGCAAATATTCACTGTTGCCATTGTCTCAGAAGGCCCATCAGCCCTGCCCTGGTAGTACTGCTCCTTGGACCTCTTGGTTATCATCCTGGAAAGCACAGAAAGCTTGGCTTCTTGACAATGAGATAGAGCCAAGGACCAGCAGTCAGTGGGGAGGGGGAGGAGAGAGGAATGCTAGAAACCTGCCATGGGTGGCTGGGGGCTGGCCCAAAGTGACAGGGATGTTGGAGGAGGGTCAAGGGGCACAGCTTGGTGAGCTACCAAAGAGAGATCCAGCCTTTTAAGCAAATTTCCCAGGGCCACCACTGCCTGAACAAGTTTCAGCAAGTCTCCCACCCCTGCACATGCTCACAGCTGACATGGAGATTTCTTTTCCCTAGGGAACAACATATCTGGCACCTCTCTATACATGAGGCTTGAATGTCCTTTTGTTGGTGGCCAGTGGGGGAGAGTAGAAGTGGAAAAGGGGAGAAAAATACATCTGTAACTTCTGGAGAGTTCCAGAGTGGGTGACAGGAAAAGTTGAAAATAATTTTTGTTAACTAGCTGGATGGAGACAAAGAGAAACTCACACACAGAAAGCAAGGAAGCAAGGCAGACAGAGAAACAGACTGATGGGTAATTAACCATTAAGCTAACTGGCAGAAGATGGAAGCTCAGAAGCCCTAAGGAAGACATGATGTCATTCTGACTGCAGGCAGCTTCTGAGGGAACACTTAGCTCAGCCTCCATCCACTCGATAATGTAACACAAGAAGGTGTTTTTCCAAGTGGTCAGCAGAGGAACAGATATCCACAGTCCTGGTTGGCACCTGCCCACAGCGTTGGCTGACCTGCAGCTTGCTTGATCCAGAGGGCTAGGGCTGAAGGGGTGCACAGCCCGTGTTAGGAACCAAACTAGGCAGGAGAGGCTGCTTCCATGAGAATTTACAAAGAATGCTTCCAAAAGTAGTTCTGGGCCCCCACCTGTAATACTTCCTTCATCCCACCCTTCAAACATTCCTATTTGACATTTTCCAGTGCTTTTAGTCTGATACAGGCTCAATATGATTTTGCTAGACCTATAGGATACAGATGGATACTGGTCATTATGGGAAGCTCCACCCTTCCTTTGGGGGTTGGGAGATGCCTCCACCAAGGCTGAGGTCAGGAAGGTGCATCAGCTTTCCCATATGATGTGTCTCTGCTTCCCTATCACAGGTTACTGCATGGGTTGCATGGTCCAAGGGAGGACAAGCCCAGATCAGGGATTTATATGAAAAGAGCACCGAAAGGGAAATTAGAAGAGCTGAGTTGTAGGCCTGGCCCCGTGTGATCTTGGGCATGTCACTTTCCCTTTCTGAGTCTCGGTTTCTTATCTGTAAAATGAGGGTGTTGGAGTAGAGATTCTCTAGGTCTCTTCCATCTCTGAACATTCTCTGATTCTTACACCTAAGGTGAGACAGTTAAGGTGCAAAAAATAAAACTTAGATGAGATACTCAGTTCAGTGTCTGGGCTGCAGTTGAAGGAGACAACTTGAAGGATCCTGGGTCCTGGGACTACAACCCTGGACCCCTTGCCTAGAAGAGATCACCAGGCTGGCTGCTGGGTATGCCACCTCCCACTGTGCACACTCTCCCAAGGCCAGACAGTTCCCCCTAGAGTAGAGTGCCGTGGTAGAGAGATTGGGCTCTGAATCTAGGTGAAAATACTTGGCCCTGTCACAGGGAGGCAGGATAATGAGATAGTAAAATGCTTAGTTGGGCTCAAAGGTCAAAGACTGAAGCTGGAGCCAAATGCCTTTAGGCAAGTTATTTAATCTCTCTAAGTATGTTTTCCTTATCTGTAAACTGGAATGGCAATTACACTCCTAATTTCATAGGGCTACTGTTAAGATCAAAAAAGATAGTGCATGTCAAGTGTCCAGTCTGGGCTCTTTATTTAAAAAGCAGGAGCTGTTGTTGTTGTTGTCGTCGTCGTCGTCGTTGTTGTTGTTGTTATTATTACCTACTCATCGGAGGCTTTTCTTGATGCTCATGTTAACTAGGAAACACTGGATTATAAATGCCATGATGGGGAGGGGGTGAAGACACATTGACTGGAGACACCAAATTGGTTTTCAAGGCCCTACGGATAGCCCTGGTAATTAAGAGAGTAGTCCCAAATATGCTGAATCAGGCGCAGCCCAGTAGAGGCCACACCCTGCTCACTGAGCCCTCTTTCCCACTCTCCCGTGAGAGCTGGCATTTTATAGCCTGACTTTATAGCCTTCTATTGCTGGCTATGGTCTAGGACCACCTCAGCCTGGCACGCTGGACTTTTCTCTTCTCCCCAAAGAGAGAAGCCTTTGGAAGTCACCTCCTAGCATGGTTTCGATACTTGCTCCTTGAGAAACTCCAGGCCAGCGGAAGTGTGGGGCCAAAGCTCCTGTTGAGATACCGTGCTCGCTGCAGTGCTCTGCCCGCCTTCCCCCAGACCTGCTGGGCTTAGCCTGCTGGGTTTAGCCCTGAGGTTGCAACAACTTTACAAGAAGCAGGGTCATCGCCTCCCCACTCCCACCCCCCACCCTGAGATCCTTCAGAATCTGCCCTCAGAGAGCTCCTTCCTGTCAGACGTGTCCCAAAGCTCTGCCCTCTTGAAATATCATCTTCCCCTGAAAAGCCTGCATTGAGCACTTCTCCGCACGTGGTGTGCTGCTCAGCTCTGTTTCTAGTGAGTCACACTGTCACAGGCTCTGTCCCCTGGGAGAAGTCCAGAATCTTTAGCAGGGACTGTAAAATCCAGTTTGGCTAAGTACTGGGCTGTTGCAAGAAAAGGAATCTTTTATGAATTTCCCCAACAGCATGGGGTTGCAACCCTCTTGCACTCATTTCACCTCCCATTTCCCACTTTCTAGCTCCCTCCTCCCTTCTCCCCCGACTCCCCGACTCCCAACACTTCCTTTTTCATCCATGTAAATTTCAGGTGGACTTACTTCCCCGCTCTTAAATCCAGACAGCTGTTTGGCTCAATGTGACACTTGATTTTAAACAGGTGATAGCATTACATTTTAAGGGGCTTGAGAGTTTAAGGGCACATCTGTAAGTATATTTCTACTTCGTATTGTTAAGGCATACTTTAGAAATTCCAGAAACTTGCAGCCTTACCTTAAAGAAGCTAGACACACTAAAGAAAGTCCTGACCAAGCAACAGTCAACATAAAGCCCTGGGAAAGGAGAAAGACACATACCTACTTTGACTTTAAAAAGGAAATGTAGCCATTCCCCCCAAAACGAAAGGGGTGAAAAAGACCACTATCTCAAACAGTGCCCTATATTCTTGCCCCTGGGGCTCCGTTGTTCTCCAGAGCTCCTCCTGACCAGTACTGAGCTGCCCGTCTTCCTAAAACATCCAGCACCATGGCTCAGTTTCTGAAGCCATTTTAAAACACACTCATTTTAATAACTAAGGAGTCAAGAGTCTTGCAGAATTTACAGTGTTTCGTCATTTTCCCCAGTTACTCAGCCCTCCTCTCTGTATCACTCTGAAGATAGGCCTCGTGGTCATTTGGGCTCTTTTGACCAGCGGGAGGGAGGTTTACCTTCACCGGACAGGGTCTGACCATAGGCTCAAGAAGAGGCCAGCAGAGGGTCTGCTGGAGTTGGCCTTTAGTGCCCAGTGTCTTTTGAGGTGACTTTCCTACCCATAACCATGCCCCCCTCTTCTCCCCTGGTACATGAAGCTGCCCTTGTCGTGTCCTCCCTCCCACTATCCTCTGCACGTTGAAATATTCCTGTCCTATCCAGTTTCCCCATTTTATGAACCAACAGTGAGTACGAATGGCCAGACAAGAATGTCTGTACTTAGCCTATTTCGTAACCTAATGAGAAGGGAGGACCAAGGCACATCCCTTGGCCCTCAGATAAGTTGTTCTGCCTTTTTACAAAGGCCTGGTGAAGATGGCACCAACAGAATGAGTAATGACAAATAATAACAAATGCAGAAGATATCATTTGAGGAGTACTGTTCCAAAATAACAAGTTTTGCCTATTATGAAGGGCTGGTAGGTGACCCTGTCTCAATTCCTTTAAAAGGGTTCATGAATTTGTGCCAGAACAACCCCACTGCACTCCTATTCCATTTCAGCCCTAATGCTAACCATGAACTGTAAATTTTCTATGGATTTCCATCCTTTCCTCCCCTCTAATCCCTTGGGGCTTAACCAAACTGGGTTTTTGCAGCCCATTGGCACCCGAGAGGTAGAAGAGACCTCAAGATATGTACAGTGCTTTGGGATCCATCCCATAGACCAGGAAGGGGTTCCTTCGTATCGCTCTCTGCTCACAGGTGCTGCTGATCCTAGCTCAGGGTCAAGGATGGAATCACACATGCTTTTCCTGGCAGGAGCTGCCAGGCAGGAGCAGAGGGCATGAATGCACCCACTCCGGCCTGCCCTAAAAAACGGGTGAGGTTGGAACCAGGCAGCTGAGAGAGGCAAAGGGGGATGAGGAGGTGCCAACGATCGCGGGCTCAGCAAGCATAGACACAGCCACGCACCTGACGCTTCACAACCACTAGAGCAGATACCTCAAGCGAGGACCCCTCCCAGAGCCCACCCTTCCTGGACCTGACCATCTGGATCACCTTGATCTTCTCGCCCTCGATTTCTACGGTCTTCTCCCTGAAGTCCACGCCGATGGTGGCCTCAGTTTTGTCCGGGAAGGTCCCGCCGCAGAAGCGGAAGGTCAAGCAGGTCTTGCCCACGTTGGAGTCCCCAATCACGATTATCTTGAAGATGCGAATCTGCACGTACTGGTCCAGCGATGAGTCGAGCTCCAGGGACGCCAGGCCAGCGGCCGAGGCGGGTTGCAGGCTCCCATGGCCCAGAATGGGCTGCGCCATCTCCCCGGGACAGGACGGGACGAGACCGGGGCCCCGACCCCCCTCGAGGGTTCCACACAAAGAAAACGACCACGTTAGTGCGCTCGAAGCGAGCGAGCTTTGTGCATGTGTGTGTGCGCGCGTGTCCGCAAGTGTGTCCGCGCGTGTGTGCGTGCACCGGCACCGTGAGCGCGCGCGCGCTCGTGCAGGGGGTGCCTCTCACCCCAGGTCCCCCTCCTCCTCCTCCATCTCACCCCCCTCGCAGCTCTGAGGCACCAACACAAAAGCCAGGCAGAGAAGGAGAGATGGGAAGAGAGAAGGCAAGCCGCGAGCCTTCTCCTTCTGCCTGTGCCCTCAGACAGGACGCTAAGTCAGGCGGGCGACACCATGGCGCGCCCTGAGCCACCGTTGCGCCTAGGCCTAGACCTCCGGAGGTGAGAGAGGTGTCTCCACCCCGAAGTCCAGGGACACACCTCAGGGAGGAAGCCTACGGAGGAAAGGGGCGGGTGGACAGAGAGGCACACACCATCCTGGGATGGTCTTCCTTTCTCCTTGTCACCATTTATTTTATAGGTCTCAGGCTCCCCACCCCCACTTTCCAGGAGCGCTTGGATCAGCGGGCCCGGAACACAGCTGAGGACAAAGAGGTGCGCCCTAAGGCACTTCTGGAGCACTTTGGCCTAGGTGCAACATTATTCGGCGAGAGTGGACTGCGGGGTGGAGACACCTCTTTCACCTCCGGAGCGGCGGGCAGCTGAGCCGCGCCTCCGTGCCCCCCTCCCATGCCTTGGGATAGAGAGATGCTCTGTCTTAATAAGGAAGCAGGTGCACTCGCGAACTCCACTCGAGAGCCCCACTTGCGAGTCCCCAGGAGGGCGCTGCCAAGATACGCCCTGGGTCGTGAGGGCCACGTAGCTTAGAGGAGGGTGCCGGGGGCACTGATGTGCGTGTGTAATGAGAGTTACTGTTTCTGTCACAGACTTGCCACATATAGGGGGGCGCGTGCCAGGCGCCAGCCTCCCCTCATCACACCATGAGCACCCATCCTCTGAATGTTCAGGAGAGCGGCTCTCATTGGCTGCTGCAGTCGGTTGTGTTTGACTGGCCAATGGGGAAGGCCCGCCGTGGGAGAGGGCCATACAGGGCGTAGGGGAAGGGGGGAAGCTAGCGGTAGCTGCTCCAGCAAAAGGGGACTTTGTTTCTGGGGCTAACCATTCCAGGCCCAGGTGGAGGGATCTTGGACAAGGCATAAACCTCACAATGTCTTGCATTCCCCAGCCCTCCAAATAATCTTAAACCCTTCCAGAATGGTGGAGTTTCAAAAGGAATTGGAAACCCCTAGGAGGGTTCACCCCTCCGCAACTGAATGTAGAAAAAAGTGGTTGGGTCTAATTTGCCAGAAGCCTAGATTATGCTTGGAAGATGATAAATGAACAGTATTTTCTCACGGTTTTAGGGGGCAGCTTCCCAAATCTTACTAAGCATCACACATCATGGTCAAGATCAGTATTCCCTCTCTGGAAAGTGATTTGCAGATTCAGAATTTGTTTGAAATAACTTTACTGAGGTAAAATTTACATACAATAAAGTGCACCCCTTTTGCGTTTGCTTTTAAGACTATCCATCCTCCCACATATTTCTGAGGAGTGCCATTGACATATACCAATAGCACCTACATAAGAGTTATTTGCTAATGCCATCAAAGTCATGGACTCCAGCAGCACACTTGAACTGCCTTCTTATTTGTGTGTGAGGCTGAGCTGCAGAAGACACAAACGTGACTAAATCCATACCCACTATGAGAAAAAACAATTCAGTGCATCAGTAATAGATGTGAAACCAAGTTAGAATGCAGCTGCTCAGTCAAGTTACACAAAGTGGCTCAGAAAACGGAGTCTTCTAGTTAATAAGCTTTTTAGTTGAGTTAGCAGATATATTTATAGCTAACTCTTTTAGCATATATGTGGGTCACCCATTTCTAAAATCCTAGATTATGCTATTCAGTATTAAAACCATCTTGAGAAGGATTTAATCTTAGTTGGTTAAACCAAGGCCATCATTATGAATATCAATTCCCATTGTATAGTGTGAATAGCACTCATCTTGGAGTATTTTTTTTGATTGGCTGATGTTTAGGTAATAGTTTTCAGCCTCATTCTTCTCTGTATTTGAAGCTAAATCTGGTGATCACTATCTACAGAAGAGTAGCTATTAAAAAGGGCGGGTGCCCTGGCTCAGTGGGTCAGTTGGTTGGAGTGTCATCATGCACAGCAAAATGCTGTGGGTTCCATCTCTGGTCAGGGCATACATGGGAGGCAATCGGTGGATGTTCCTCTCTCACATCAGTGTTTCTCTCTCTCCCTTCCTCTCTCTCTAAAATCAATAAACATATCCTTGGGTAAGGATTTTTTAAAAGAGGGGGAGGTAACTACTAATTGGGCATATCCAATAGGTAGAGTGGAAAGAAGCTTTGCCAAATCACAGCCAGAATTAATGCTAAATCTCTGAGGGATATAAAATAGTATCCACATAACAAGATTATTTAGATGTATACTTCCAGTAAAAACTTGTCACTGAGTCTGAGAGTTCACATTATATTTGTAAGGTAGAAACATTAATTTCTGGAAATGTGGTGTCTCAAAATGTGCTCCATGCCCTAATAAAAAGTGTTTGTTACCTCTGTGGGGTGAGATTTTGGAGGAACTTCCACTTACATTTCTGGAGTTAATTTGATGTGTGTATATTGCTTTTGCAAAAATCCCCACAGTGAAATACAATTTTAAATTAAAAGGACAAGAAAACTACCTTATTGCACAAATCAAAAGTGCTACACAATGCCCTTTCTTTGTTCATTGTGCATCATTAAATGGTTGTCTTCCAAATATACCTGGTTGTTTTCATAGGTACCTTATCATCACGATTTGACAGTATTTTCCAAAGCTTCTTTCACCAACAGATATGATTAACTTTTTTGTTAAAGATTTTATTTTTATTTTTAGAGAGAGGGGAAGGGAGGGAGACAGAGAGGGACAGAAACAGCAATGTATGGTTGCCTCTCACATGACCCTCACTGGGGACCTGGCCTGCAACCCAGGCGTGTGCCCTGACCGGGAATCAAACCGGCGACCCTTTGGTTCCCAGCCCGCGCTCAATCCACTGAGCTGCGCCAGCCAGGGCAGATATGATTAACTTTTATTTAATCAATCCATGTTTATTATTGGCTTTCAAAAATAGTAATGGCAATATCTGTAAGGCTTTTGAAATATTAAATAAATACGATGTGATTATAGCAATATGATTACCTTATTGTACAATTGATATTTTCAATATTTATCCCCCAAAGCAGCCCTAGGTAAAAAGCCGCACATTGCCTGCACTTCTGAACCTTATTCTTTTTTTTTAATTATTTATTTATTTATTTATTTTAGAGAGAGGGGAAAGAAGGGAGAAAGAGTGGGAAACATCAATTGGTTGCCTCTCATACTAGTATCTGCCCCATCCAGGGACTGAACCCACAACCCAGGCATGTGCCCTGACTGGGAATCAAATTCATGACCTTTCGCTTTCCAGAATAACACCCAAGCAACTGAGCCACATTGGTCAGGGCTCTGAACGTTATTCTTTTTAAAAAATTTAAATAATTAATTGTTTATGCAATTACAGTTATCCCAATTTTCCCCCTTTGCTTCCCTCCACCCAGCCCATCCCCCACTCCCTCAGGCAACCCCCACACCATTGTCCATGTCCATAGGTCATTCATATACATTCTCTGACTAACCCCTTCACCTTCTTTCAACCAGTCCCCGCCTCCCCTCTCCCCTCTTACAGCTGTCAGTCTGTTCCGTGTTTCTATGTCTCTGGTTCTATTTTGCTCATTAGTTTATTTTGTTCATTAGGTTCCACTTATAGTTGAGATCATATGGTATTTGTCTTTCACCAACTGGCTTATTTCACTTAGCATAATGCTCTCCAGTTCCACCCATGCTGTTGCAAAAGGTAAGAATTCCTTCTTTTTTACTGCTGCACAGTATTCCATTGTGTAAATGTACCAGTTTTTAGATCCACTCATCTACAAATGCACACTTACGCTGTTTCCAAATCTTTTTTAAAATATTTTACTTATTTATTTTTAGAGAAGAGGAGGGAGAGAGAGAGGGAGACAAACATCAATGTGCGGTTGCCTCACACGTGCCCGCTGCTGTGGACCTGGCCTGCAAACCCAGGCATGTGCCCTGACTGGGAATGGAACAGGTGACCCTATGGTTCACAGGTGGGCACTCAATCCACTGAGCCACACCAGCCAGGGCTGTTTTCAAATCTTGGCAATTGTAAATAGTGCCGCTATGAACATAGGAGTGCATATATCCTTTTGAATTGGTGTTTGGGATTCTTAGGATATATTCCTAGCAGTGGAATCACTGGGTCAAAAGGCAATTCCATTTTCAATATTCTGAGGAAATTCCATACTACACCAGTGGCTGCACCAGTTTGCATTCCCACTAACAGTGCACTAGGGTTCCCTTTTCCCCACATCCTCACCAGCACTTATTGTTTGTTGATTTATTAATGACGGCCATTTTTTAAGAGTTTTTTTTATTTAATTTTCAGAGAGAGGAGAAGGGAGGGAGAAAGAGCAATGTATGGTTGCCTCTCACATGGCCCTCATTGGGGACCTGGCCCGCAACCCAGGCATGTGCCCCGACTGGGAATCGAACCGGGACCCTCTGGTTCCCAGCCCGCGCTCAATCCACTGAGCTACACCAGTCGGGCCTAATGACGGCCATTTTGATAGGTGTAAGCTGATATTTCATTGTGGTTTTAATTTGCATCTCTCTGACAACTAGTGGTAAACTTTATTCTTAATGAGTAAGGGAACCCTGGATCACTTTCACCTCAGTAAAGACAGTTTCCTGAGTTAAACATCAGGGTAAATGTCTCTATTTTTATTACATGGCTGGATACCTTCTGGACAGATCTTGTATCTTGTCTCCCCAACTAGACAGTGACCAGGTCCTATACTTTTCATACCCCCCCAGGCCTCCCTTCACAGTATAGGCCAAGTGGCAAGTGCTCAATAAATTCTTGTTAAATTAGCCCTGGCTGGCATGGCTCAGTGGCTTGAGTGATGGCCCGTGAACCATAGGGGTAGCTAGTTCGATTTCCGGTCAGGACACACACCTGGGTTGTAGCCAGGTCCCCAGAAGGGGATGAGTGAGAGACAACCACACATAGATGTTTCCCTCTCTCTCTCTCTCCCTTCCCCTCTCTAAAAAAATAAAATCTTTTTTTAAAACCTTTAAAAATAGTTGTTAAATTAATATGTATTCCAAAACTTTAAGAAAAAGCATATGTTTTGCATACAGCCAAAACTTAATTTCCAATTTTGCTTACAGTCAAAACACCTATTTATACTCAGCCCCACCCTCGACTCCTCCCACAACTCTGAAAGTCCTGTTCAGTATTTATCCCACAGAAAGTCTGTGAAGCAGGAACGCTTTTTGCCAGCATCCTGCTCTCAAGCACGGAAGATTAATAGCAGGATCCTAACCGCAGCCCTTGATACAGCATCCAGGAATCAGAATTGCATAATATAAAAGCAATATGGGAAAAGAGAGCACGGAATGAATACTTGCCCCGGAAACGGGGTTTGGGTGGCAAAGTGCCAGCAATTTGTAAAAGACGAAAGTCCAATCTGAAACTGGGCAGCTGGGAGCCCCTCCCTGCTGGAGCCTGTGTTAAGACTGAAAGCGGAGCCCAGCCACAGAATCCAAAAGGCTGAGTGGCCCATGGTCTAAAGCAAAAGAACAAAATTCAGTGCTGGAGCCACGCTCTGTGAAGTGCTGTTATCAGTTTCCTCCAGCAACACAGGGGCAGAACGGGCCGCAACGGCCAGGCAGAGCGCCCCCACACGTCCCACCTTGGAAAGCTTTCTAAACTCTCTCAGCTGAACCATTACACTGCTACCAACCCTCGGAAACTTACTGGCAAGTTGCTACCGGCACTTTGCAAGCTTGTGGGCAGCTAGGTGCATGCGCATATCTTCTCCTCCGGCAGGCCAATCGCAATGCGACGCTGAGCATTACGCCTGCGCAGTAGGCCTCGGGTCGCGCTTACCCTTCCTCTGCTCCGGCAAGCCTGGTGAGCTGTCCAATGCCCACCCCGTGCTGGGAGGAGGAGTCTGCGTGGAGTGCGTGTGAAGGGAACAGAGGGAGTGGGCCGGAGCCCACGGTGTTTGACCCATCTGTTGGTGCGTGAGAAGAAAGGAAGGAAGCAGTCCAGAGTAGCGGTTGCCAAAATGTTCCGGTGTGGAAGCCTGACAGCAGGTGCTTTGAAGCAGAACCTGGCGCCCTTGGTGCGAACTGTGTGCGTCCGAGGCCCGAGGCAGAGGAACCGGCTTCCAGGTGACTGTCCCATCCCGAGGAACCCCTACCTCGATAGACCAAGGGCCTGGGATGCTTAGGCTCCCAAAGCCTTGCAGCTTTCCCCGTCCCCTATCCCCCGGGAAAAACTTAACACACTCGCAGTCGCGTGAATTCCGAGTTTGCAGGATCCAAACCATGAGTTTTGCAAGCGGTACCGACCTGACCTTCAAGGGAATTGAACCCAGTAGTTGGCTTGAGGCCTTTTCCTGGGTGGGTTTGCTCTTCAGGGATAACGGAACAACTGGATGTCTAGTATTGTCCAATGCCACCTCCTGGCCACTCCTCGTCCGCCTTTTTAGAGCAATGAGGTCAAGTAGACTTTGTCATTTACCGATTGTGAGACTTGAAACAGGACATTCAAGCTCCACGCCACAGTTTCTTCTGTAAATAAGTGTATTACATGCTTTACTTTCCAAATCCCAGATGAGATCCATAGGTTTGAGTGTCCTGTGAAACAGAAACAGTACATTGCAAGTAAGGAGTCAGTGCGTCGTGCGCCAGACATCAGGCGAGTTGACCCAGGATTAATTTGAGGTATTTGGTCAGTGTAATTCTTGGTGGACTTTAATTCTTCAAAGAAAGAGTTTGCAGGATGCATTGTATTTGCCCTGAAGCTGTTTCATCAAATTTTAGAGGTGGAAGGGGTTTTGTGGTAAAGTCCAAACCCATTATTTTTATAGATAATAAACCGAGGCACAGAGAGGTGAAAATTTCTTGCCCAAGGTCACATAATTAATAGCTAGAGCAAAGGATAGTTTGCCTATCTCTAGGCCCCTAATACCCTTGCCCTAACTCCATTCTGCTTCCTAAAGTTTGACCTCAAGGTTAATAACGAATCCAGTTCCCCTTTAGCCCATTGTGCATCAGCTGTCTCTGAATTTATCTGAGCATGTCTTGTACCCGCTCATTTTCATCCAGCACAGTTTCATGCCGGTAAGGAATTATCCACCTGTAGGAGGTGCAGGTTTATTTATTTTTCAATCAATAATCTTGGAATGACAATCCGAGGACACTAACATTTGCAATGTCAGAAGTTATCCTTGAGACCTTTCCGATGTGGAACCACCTGAGTGATTTGAAAATGAAAAGTGGAAAATATTTCCCTTATATCGTTATCTTTGGGAATGTGTATTTGAAAAGTTTTTCCAGTTGCTTTGCCTCAAGAAAATGTTTCCTGATGGGTGTGTATCTGAGGTAGGTCCTAAGACATATTGCTCTTGGAACTTAAAAACCTTGCCTTGGCTTTTAAACTAATACTGCATCTATGATGTCATCTCTATGTATGGGTTTGTGCAATGAAATGAGTTTGCTCTATGCAAATTGCACATAAATTTAGGTAAGCTGAAAATTTGCATCCACATTGGCCTTTCAGACTTTGTGTACTTATTTTGCTTAAAACTCATGCTTGTACCAGCATTCTGAAGTCTGACCAAAAGTTCTCAGCAATTAAATATGGATTTCTAAACTAATATTGATTTTAGACATCTGAGGGTAATTGGTGATATTAGAACTAGTACTGAAAAATTAAAGACTCAAACTGGTTTTTTCCCATGGCATAACTTTGTGTGAAGATAGTATACTGTAGAATATATTCTGATGTCTTTTGACATATCCATCCATCTCTTTGTATACACTTATTCTTTGTCTTTTGGCCAAGCACCAGAGTATAAGAAATGGATGGGACTGAGGTTACAATTTGAAAAAGAAATGATTCTGTCACTTTACAAATTTACCCTGTTTTGCTGCTTGATTACAAATTGCTTTTCATTTGATTTCTTTTTCACATAGTCACATCAACCATACGATAGGGAAGAGGCATTGTTTGGTTATATGCCATTTTCCTCTTTTTTTCCTTCTTCCCCCTCAATTCTTTGCCAGGATTTTAGCAAGCTTTAAGACTACCTTAAAATGATCTCATCCACATCTGTCACCGCTGTCAGGTTCATTTCCATTTTATGTTGCATTTTCCCTTAAAATCATAATAGCTACTATTTGCTTATTTATTTTATTTGGATGTTCTGCCTGTTTCCCAAAATGATTGAAGGTATTAATAGTCGCTTCAGCCCTGCAGAGCAGATAGGTTGGGTAATGGGTATTTTCTGTTCGGTAGTATTTGGTCACCAAACATTATGCTGCCCATGTGATCAAACTGATCAGTGATTCCTGACCTGAGGGACAAATGTTTGAACATTTTTCTCCACTTGGAATCCTTAACTCCTTAAAAAGGAAATTGGACTCAAATGATGCTTTTTTTTTCTTTGAAGCCTAAAAGCTGAGCCTGCCAAAGGGTTGCTGGTTGGATTCCCAATCAGGGCACATGCCTGGTTTGTGGGCCAGGTCCCCAGTAGGGGGCGTGTGAGAAGCAACCACACATTGATGTTTCTCTCCCTCTCCTTCTCTCTTGCCCTCTCTAAAAATAAATAAAATCTTTTAAAAAATTAGAAAAATAAAAATTAATAAGTAAAATCTTAAAACAAAACAAAACACACAAGCCTCCCCCCCTCCCTTTCTGCTTAGGCAAAACTTTCCAGAAGAAAATCTTTGGCAAGTTAGTCTTTTCTGCAACCAATTAATATATTTTGTAACAGTTTACAGGAGTTACTGCATATTATAACTTTCTTCTAGAGCATTCCAGAGTTGCCTGGTCATATAAATCAAGGGGAGGGTGGACCCCAAACCTACCAAATGAGAATCTCCAGGAGAGAGGCCTGGAAATTTATATATATGTTTTTAAAGATTTTATTTACTTATTTTAGACAAAGGGGAAGGGAGGGAGAGGAGAGAAATATCAATGTGTGGATGCCTATTGCACGCCCCCTACTGGAGACCTGACCTGGCCTGCAACCATAGGCATGTGTCCTGACGGGGAATCAAACAGGCAACCCTTTGGTTCTCAGGCTGGTGCTCAATTCACTGAGCCACATGCGCCAGGGCTGGAAATTTTTATTTTAACAAGCCCCTTGATGTAATTCATATGATCAGGCAAGTTTGGGAAATACTGTTTTGAGTGAATAATGATACTTTTCCTTCTCTTCCACTCACCTAAAAATTGAAAAAAATAGGCTGATTCCAAAGGTGCCTGGTCATATAAATTGAGGGGAGGGTGTATCAAGCCCATCTTCTGATATTCAGAGTAGTGGCAACTTTTCTCGCCTCCTAAATTATGCACTACCTGAGGACAGAGATTATGTCCTATTTATTTTTGTGTCCTCAGCATTTTGTACAGCCTCTGGCATGTGGTAAATTCGCAGTGACTGAACCCTAGTAGTGTAAGACTTACCTTTGCAGAACAGGTACATTTCTTTTCTTTCTTTCCTTTTTTTCTTTTCTTTTCTTTTTTCTTTTTGTCATCTGAATCATTTTTCCTCTGGTGCCTTTCTTCAGAGTGGTTCACACTCTACTGTAGCTATTACTGTCCTGATTCTTCTAAAATCCCATAAGAGTTGATGCTAAAAAAAAAAAAAGAGGCTGATAAAGGTAAGTAGTTGTTGGATTCCTTATAAAGAGGTGCCTAATGAACAGGTCATGTAGACTCATCCTGTCCTGTGTTTTTATCCATGTCAGAAAAGTCAGTTTGACATTCAAAAGACAAGACTCAAGAGTATATAGACCTCTCTATTTGAGATTCCTAGGTACCTCAATTGTGTGAAAGTATTTCTGGAAAAGGCCTTCCGGGAATATGGAGAAAGGAGATTATGACGTCTACGGAAATGAACTGGTGATGACTTAGGTACTGTTCCAATGCTAGTCGTTGGTATTTGAGGTTACTGATTTATTATTAAGCAACCTGAAGTAAATGGGATATGGCTAAAACTTCTTTGCAAAGAATTCTTCAAAATATTTATTCCTTATCACTAGAATTGGAAAGAATTTCCAGTTCTTTCCATCATTAATTTAACAAATATTTATTGAGAAAACACCTACTATCTGTTAGGCACTGTTGTGCTGTGTAACAATTCAAGAATTGAATCCTTGCACAGTATAGTGAATTTAAACAATAATATTATATTATAATCATCAGACTTACTAAGCGACTAGATTCTAATTATTCCAGCCACTAAAAAAGAAATGATAATGTGACATGATAGAGGCACTAACTATCGCTACAATGGCAATTATAATATATAAGTGTATCAGATAAAAAAAGAATTGAATCCTAAGTGTGAGGAAGAAAGTATCTGTGGTCTGACTGGAGAAAATCTAAAACAAGTAGACTGGTGCAATAATGAGAAGCCAAGGAGTAAGTTGGCTTTCCCACGTTAGTAAGACAAGTGAAAAGGCATGTTTCAGTCATGATGTAAAATTTCCTAAAATATTGAAGGTCCAGGGATGGGGAGAGGTGTAGAAGTAATTTTATGGGTAAAATAAAATTGGCGGGAAATATCAACATCCATACAATACTTACCACCTTTTACAAAGTTTAAAGTCACTCTGTAGGTATGCTAAAAGTTGGTTTGTTAATGACAGTTGTGTTGTATTACATTTCTTTTCAAGCAGTAGTTTAAATGTTAACCAATTTACTTTTTAAAAATCAGTTTACTTTTAAATGTCCTTTTTAGGGGCATATTGAGGCAAAATCTTCTGACCTTTCTCAAATCTAACACTCTTAGTTTTATCAATTTGTGAAAAGCAAACAGAATAAACACAAAATAAAGACATTTAAACATTATTTCATTTAATTAAACATTAAAATAAAGTTGTTAGAATTTCTGGATTTAGAATTTTCTAGGGAAATAAATGGAACTTTAAAAATATTTATTTTCAGTAAACAAATGGAGTGGGGTGAGGGACAAAACTCATTGAAATTGAACTAAACTTGTATTCATTGAACTAAACCTCCTGGAACTTTTTCTACAGTTTCACTTTCTAAGCTCTGAGAGTTTTCAGTTTCTACTCATGTTTCATCGTTTTATGGACGTCTGAATATCAAGAGCTTGCTCAGATTAAGATAAGCTACTTTCTCCTTGCACATGGTTTTATTTTTATGATTTGTTATTTCCAAATATGAACTGTTTTATTTTGTAAGGTGATGAAGGATTCTCAAGCAGGTAAGAAGTAAAAACAGTAAAGTGTGTTTTTAGCCCTAAGAATATACATCCATAGTCTCTTATCTATAATTGAGAAATCAAAATAGACTAAAAATCAAGTTTTTGTAACTTATTTGCCAGTAAAACCTGACCTGAACTGGAGAGAGCCTACTTGGAATCTTTTGTTTGTCTCACTCTGTGTGATTGGTCATAGAAACATGAATGTATGTCACTGTGGGTTGCTAGGTGCTACTTACTATATGGTACACGCACTATATCCTTAAGACCAAACAATTCGAAGTTCTGCAATACACATGTTCCTAAAGATTTCAGGTAAGAGCCCTGGCTGGTGTGTCTCAGTGGATTGAGTGCCAGCCTGTGAATCAAAGGGTCTCTGATTCCATTCCCAGTCAGGGCACATGCCTGGGTTGCGGGCCAGGTCCCCAGTAGGGGGCGTGTGAGAGGCAACCACACTTTGATGTTTCTCTCCCTCTCTTTCTCCTTCCTTCCCCGCTCTCCAAAAATAAATAAATAAATAAAATCTTTTAAAAAAAAAAGATTTCAGGAGACTGCAGACCCATGTTGGATGTGTTTTTACCCCTCTGTGCCCCAACATTGTGAATGCAAAGGAGAAAGCTCCCTATTTCTGATCTCTGTAAGTACATGGAATGCTACTACCATTACCCATTCTGTTTGTCTCCTAAAGCCTGATCAGACCACGAACATATCTACTGCCTCCACACCAGTGGTCTTAAAGTGCAGGCCTGCAACATCACTGGGGAACTTGTGAGAAATGCAAATTTGTGAGCCCTATCCCAGATCCCCTGATTCAGAAACTCTGGGGGTTGGTCTCTGTCCATCTGTGCTTTAACAAACCCTTCGTGGGATTCTGATACAAGTTTTAGAACCACTGCTCTAGATCAGGACGGCAAACTGCAGCCCGTAGGCCAAACACAAATGCTTTTGTATGACTCTGTGAGCTAAGATGGTTTTTACACTTTTGTGAATGGCTGGAGAAAAATTAAAAATAGAGTATTAGGGGACACATTAAAATGATTTAAAATTCACATTTTAGTGTCCATAAATTAAGTTTTATTGGAACACAGTCACACCCATTCATTTCTGTATTGCCTGTGGTGCTTTTGCTCAACATCGGCAGAATTGAACAGTTGCAGCAGCGACCGGACGGCCCGCAAAGCTGAAAATATTTACTATGGGTCCTTTACAGAGAAAGTGTGTGAACCCTGGCCCTAGGTCAATAGTTAACACAGGGAATATGACAAGTATAGAACGTTCTTAGAGCTTCCTTCATCTGAAAATGCCAGCATCCTCCTGGACAAAGAAATCTACAAAACTCTTGACATTTCTGTCTTAAGAGTTGTTATGATCACCAGGTCATTGCATAGCTACACAAACTTTTACATCAACATCACTTTGTATTATTTCAGAGGACTAAGAACCAAATAGTTGGTGGATATATTAAATTTTGCCATTCTAAAAAAATACTTCATAACTCAAAATTCTTCAGTTCTTTGGGAGTAAATTCACTTAAATTTTTTTCTGATTTTCTTCCTAGCTTGAACATTTCTGTCTTCCAAGACATAATACTTTCATGCAAGACTGAACTGTGTCTTGGTGAGATTGTGTGGTAGGGTTTTATTATTTTGTGCGAGGTTTGAGCCAGCTGTTTAGATGTCAATAAGTGGCTGTTATAATGTCCCAGGTACCCTGTAATTAACTTTTTATATCTATCTATCCAGTCATCTCTCCGTGGTTACTTCATTTATGGTGAAGAAGTAAAGAGAAGTATTTGATGAACTGCACATATGTTTTTCATTCTCTTTTCTGGAAGCTATAAATTTCCTCCCCGGGCAGCATTCTTAAGAACACCAACCATGTAAAGAGTGTGCATTCTGATATCTGTTATATTTGTGTGTACAATGTTGATGTCTTTTTTCATGGTCATTTAACAGCTTTGTCATCCAGCCAGCGGGCAATAAGTCCTGACTTATACAATGCATTGCTGTTTAGTCATAAACATGTATTAACTATTTTATTTTTATGTGTGTGTGTGTGTGTGTCCTAATAAATTGTGTCCCTTAGGCAACTTGTTCCAGCGATGGCATGTTCCTCTAGAACTCCAGATGACAAGACAAATGGCTAGCTCTGGTGCATCAGGGGGCAAATTCGATAATTCTGTGTTAGTCCTTTTTGTGGGCTTATCAACAATAGGTGCTGGTGCATATGTAAGTAGAAAGCAGCTTGTGTAAAGAAGCTGCCAAAAAGTTCCCATTTAATAGACTCAGTACTACTCTGCTTTAAACCTTCTGCAACTGATTGCCTTTTCTTCTTTTGAAAAAATTTCCAATAAGCTTTTAACATGCCTACTGTCTGATATCCCATGAGAGCCAATTTGGGAATGACTGAAATTTAATCTCCTGTTGATTATCTTTGCACTTTTCACTTGTCTTTTTACTTGAAAGCCACTGTGTTTTCTTAGGTTTGACCAAGTACCAAAAATTGTACCTTTTCTCTTGGATTAAGGTCGAAATTCATTGCAGCTCCTTAGCACAATATTTTATTTTTACCCATTTGTCAAATATTTTATTTCTCCTCAGCTTGGGATAGATATTAAAAACAAAAACAACAGCCTTCAATTCAAATACTAAGTGTTCCTAATACGAAAACTATCCCTGAATCTCACTGAAAGCCTAAATTATAGAAGTAGTTCTAGTGTCTCCAATTTTAGAATGGAGTTTGTGTGAGGTAAGAAATGTGGTTTTAACTTCTACGTAGTTATAGCATAATTATATCCCCTTAAATGAACTCTGATCAGCTTAGTTGGTCACACAGGAATTATTTTGTACATTTTTTTTTAACTTGGCAGGGTTTACTGTGACTAAGTAGATCAGTCTAAATTAGCAGAGCAGTCTAAAGTTGGATCATGTCAAGTAGAGAGAACCAACTTAGATAACAGCACCCTCGATTGAAGGAAGCTGTTTGTTTGACTTACTGAGAGCAAATGGTTGGACGCCATTACAATTTTAGGTTTTTCCGTATTGGTAAGACAGCAGACTTATCTTGCTTCTTGATCAGTAGGTTAAAAAAAGAGACATGAAAATTATTTGAAGTTATCTTGATCGTCACACTGTGACCTGACTTCCAAATATACAAGAAAAGTAGATAGTTCTTGCCAGTTGTGAGTCGAATTAAAGTTAAAAATAGGTAAGCTCTGTCAGATAACAGACTTTGAAGAAATACACATTCTCCTCCAATCTTGGAGCGGCATTTTTTTTTTCATTTTTAGCACAGGGTAACCAAACAGGGTGTCCCTGCCTTTGTGTTGAATGTTTCTTCATTAATACTTAGTTCTTTTTCTATTTCCTTTTGTTTCTTTCTTGGCCTTATCTTTACCTACAGTTGTGCCGTGTCATCACCTAGGATCCCCTTCTAGATCACTAGCGTCTTCAGGTGCTTCTGGGAAAGATGGCAGCAGACTAGTATACTTCTTAATTGTAGGAGCAACAGTCACTGGGGCAGGAGTTCATTATGTAAGATGCTTACACTAAAATATATTTGGGGGCATGGTGGGTGAGACTATGGCGCTAATGAAAACTGGATCCAATAGAACAATGAAGTATTCTTAGCATGTGCTTTCTAGGTATTTGTTAAAGGGACATTGTCAGTCACTAGGGAGTCCTCAAATCTCGTTCTTCAAACTGTTGAACTCCTACTGGTTATATCTAAAGCCACACATTTAATGAGTATTGTAAATACTCATCATCAACCCTTTAAAATTTTTTGTCAATTTCATAATTACGTTTTATGATGCCAAATTATATTGTGCTTTAGTGCTGCATATCTGAGAAGACAGTCTCAAAGAGTAAATGTTGACTAAGCAAATAAAGATAACTTGAATACCATCCATTTTGAATCATTTTAGGTAAAATGAAGTGTTTTTTGGGAAACAATCAATTTTAAAAGACATTTTACTGAATGCTTATGAGGAGGTCCAAAAAGCCAGAGAAGTCCTCCCCACTTACCCCCAGCTTCTATTGCATAGTAAATTCATTTGGCAGTGTCCCTTTGTCATCTCTAATTTGGTCAAACTAGTGACTGAAGTGCTATAAACTAACATATTCCTGTAGATCACTGTCTTAAATGTCTCTTATTTATAATTCAGATATCCTCTAAGTCATAACTTTTCCATTTCATAGTTCTCTCAGCTTTTCCTATCAGTTCCATTCTGTTCACTCAAAATTAGATTGAAAGTGTTTACATCGGACATGTTTGTAAAATTTAAACCTATTAAACCTCTGCTTTGTGTCGCTGTACCAGAGTTGGACGGCCTCCACATAGGTGGCCAGGCAAATCTATTGATGCCAGGCCAAAGGACAGGGCCAGTCACTGTTGCTTTCTTCTGCTTTAGAAATATCTGTGAAGCACAGGTGCCTGTCAGACCATTCAGTTAAATACCTCATTGCCCTCTGTGTTTATCCAGCGCTGGTAATAATAAAGCTATTATATTATAATGGTTTCAGGTTAAATGATAAGCTTTTGTCTACCTACAGTCATTACCTAACTATTTTGTAGAGTTTTTTATTAGGTTTTAAATCACTGAAAATGTGGTCTGAGGTGGCTCAGATATTTTTTCTCTGAAACTGGTATTAGTCTACAGAGAATTGTTAAAATCAGACATCAGAGTTGATGAGACATGGCTGCAAGTTGTTTAGCGTTTGTATTAGTCTGCTCTGGCTGCCATAATAAAATACCACAGACTAGGAGGCTTAAACAACAGAAATTTATTCTCTGACGATATGGATGATGAAAGTCCAAGGTAAAGGGGCCAGCATGGTCAGGTTCTGATGAGAGCACTCTTCCTGGCCTGCAGATGACCACCTTCTCCTGTGTCCTCACATGGGGAAAATAATGTGAGCTCTCTCTTCCCTTTCACTAGCCCTATGGCACAGGTGGCAAACACAAGGCCTGTGGGCCGAATGCAGCCCTGTACCTTATTTTATCTGGCCTGGTGCCTTGTTTCTACTCCCTTAACTGTTAAGGAGTAGTTCCATTGATACAGTCCTAAAATTACATTCAGCCCTTTCAAGGCAACTGCAAGGCCGATGTACCCCCGC
>PVJI01009419.1:0-65510 GCA_004026765.1 Micronycteris hirsuta | reverse complement strand
AGCATTTTAAATTGCGCATCTGATAGGTTGACTATGTTGTCATCCATTAGTTGTAATTTGTTGTGGTCCTTCTTTTTGGCCATTTTCATTCTTTTTATCTCGGTGCACTTGTCAGCTGGCAGATGCCTGCGACCTGGGTCTCTTTTTGGATGACATTGCCTCTGGGGGCGGGGTCTGGGAGGAAGCAATGGCGGCCTCCCTGCGGGCTTCCTTCACTCCTCCTCTGCCCAGCTCCCCACTGCCTCCTCTGCCAGACTCGGTTCTGCTGGCTCCGCCCTGGCCTCTCTCAGGCAGTGTCACTGGCTTGCGGGATTCACCCATTGTTTGGAGCCACGCCCTGTTCAGGCACTGGCGGCCTGAGTAGCGGCGTAAGTCGCTGCGTGAGTGAGACCCTCCGTGAGATGTTCGTCTTCTCCTACCTCCTGGGTGTCGGACTTCCCTTCAGTTCGATTCTGTCCATTCTGGTTGTTTAACTTTTTGCTACTGCATTCATTGTATGGACATTCTGGATGTGTGGGCAGCGAGTGTGACCACCTACGCTGCCATCTTGGCGGAAGATAACATTAGTGTTTTCAACAAAATAAACAAATAATTAAATTTTTTTCAAAAGTAATTTTTATCTTTATTATATTTTTCCATTACCATTTAGTCCCCTTATGCTCCCCCGGTTCCCTCAATCACCACACTGTTCTCTGTGTCCATGAGTCCTTTTCCCTTTTGCTCAGTCGTCCACCCTCTAATCTCCCCCACCACTAGCTGTCATCTGCTCTCTGTCTATGAGTTTGTCCCCATTTTCCTTGTTGGTTCAGTTTGTTCATTAGATTCCACATATGAGTGAAATCATAATGGAATTTATTTTTTTCTGACTGGTTTATTTCACTTAGCATAATATTCTCCAGGCCCATCTACACTGTCACAAAGGCTAAAAGTTTCCTCTTTTTTATGGTCGAGTAGTATCCATGGTGTAAATGTCCCATAGTTGTTTCATCAACTCATCTATTGAAGGACACCTGGGCTGCTTCCATAGCTTGGCAATTGTAAATAATGCTGCAATGAACATAGGGATGCTTATGTTCTTTCAAATTACTGTTTTGGGTTCCTTCAGATATATTTCCAGAAGTGAGATCATTAGGTCAAAAGGCAGATCCACTTTTAATTGTTGAGGTAACTTCATACTGTTTTGCACAGTGGTTGTACCAGTATACATTCCCACCAACAGTGTACAAGTGTTCCCCTTTCTCCACATACTCCCCAGCCCATGTTTATTGATTTATTGAGGAAAGCCATTCTATCAGGTGTGAGATGGTAACTCATTGTGATTTTAATTTTCATTTCCTTGATAATTAGTGACTTTGAACATCTTTTCATATGTCTCTTGGCCATCTCTATGTCCTCTTTGGAAAAGTGTCTGTTCAGGTCCTTTACAATCATGTTTAAATTAGAAAATTTTAACCTAGAAGAACTAGGAAAATATGCATCATGTGATAAATCAAGAGATAGTGTACAAAGCATTTACACTACAGATAGACCAGATTTAGGTACATCTCTAATCTCCTGTATTCTTAAGTGCTTTAAAATGTTTTAAATCATATGCATGAAGTGTTCTTGTGAGGTTTGTAGAAAATATATGTAAAGTATCTATGATAATTACTGTCATCAATACATGGTGGTAGATATTATTAATAGTGATTCTAATCATTAATAATTATAAAACACTGTGAAATCTTCAAAGGCAGACATCCATGATTCATTTATACATTCTTCCTTAAAAGCAAATTTTGAGATGAGAAATCTTTGCAAGTACTTCATTCAAAGGGAAGTCAATTTCAGTGAATTTAGTTTTTCTTTAAGTTCCACATATAAGAGAGATCCTATGGTATTTGTCTTTCTTTGTTTGACTTATTACATTAAGCATAATGCCCTGAAGTTTATTCATGTTACTTCAAAGAGCAAGATTTCCTTATTTTTATGGCTGAATAACAATCTATTGTATTTGGAATATATTTTCTTTATCCATTCAACTGCCAATGGCTCAGTAAATAATCTTTCCATGTCTTGGCTAAGTGAATATGGGGATACATATATCTTTTTGAGATACTGATTTTGTTTCTTTTGAGTAAATACCCAGAAGTGCAGTTGCTAAATCATGTAATGTTTCTATTTTTAATTTTTGAGGAATATTTATACTTATTTCATAGAGACTTCAAAAATTTACATTCCCAACAACAGTGTACAAAGGTTTCTTTTTTTTTCCACATTTTTGCCAACACTTGTTATTTCTTGTCTTTTTTTTTTTTTTTCTTTTATGATAGTCATCCTAACAGGTGTTAGGTGATATCTCATTGTTTTGTTTTGTTTTTTCCATGTGCTTTTCCCTGATGATTAGTGATACCACGTACCTTTTTGGACATTTGTATGTCTTCTTTAGAAAAATGTCTATTCAGTTCTCCTACTTATTTTTTATGTTTATTTTTTGGCTATAAAGATTCATGCATTCTTTATATACTTTGGGTATTTAACCTTTATCAGTTATATGATTTGCAAATAAATTTCCATTCTGTAGGTTTTCTTTTGATTTTGTGAGTAGTAGCCTATGTTGTGAATAAGCTTTTTAGTTTGATGTAGTCCTACATTAGTTTTTGTCTACATATCATACAGCAGAAGACAATCTCTCTTTCATAGGGTCACCAGGAGTTGACTCAATGGCATGTAACATACACAGTCACACATTTATTTTTGTCTTTGTTCCTCTTGCTTTTGGTTTTAAATTTTTTAAAAAATCTTTGCAGAGATTGTTGTCAAGGAGCTTGCCGCCTTTGTTTTCCTCTGTGAGTTTGATAATGTCAGATCTTACATTCGATTCCTTAACTCACTTTGAGATAATGTTTGTATATGGTGTAAGACAGGGGTCCAGTTTCATACTTTTGCAGGTGGCTAATTTTCCCAACATCGTATATTTAAGATACTGTCCTTTCTCCATTCTATATTATTAGCTCCTTTGTCAAAAATTAATTAACCATACCTGCATGGGTTTATTTGGGGTTCTTTACTCTGTTCCACCAATCTCTATGTCTGCATTTATGCCAATACCATTCTACTTCAATTGTTATAGGTTTGTAATATAATTTGAAAACAGAAAATGTGATGCCCCTAGATGTTTTCTTATTCTTCAAATTTGCTTAACTATTCAGAATCTTCTTTGGTTCCATGTAAATTTTACAATTACTGTTTTGATTCTTTGAAAAATGCCACTGGAATGTATATGGGGGTTGCAATAAATCTGTAGATTGCTTTGGGTAGTATGGGCATTTTAATATTATTTTTTTCAATCCACAAGCATGAAATATCTTTTGATTTATGCATCCTCTTTAATTTCTTTCATCAATGTCTTACAGTTTTCAGTGTACAGACCACCTTTTTGGTTAATTTTTTCCTAAGTATTTTATTCTTGTTGATTCAATTATAAATGAAATTATTTTCTTGATTTCTTTTTCTGATAGTTTGTTGCTATTGTATAAGAATATGGTTAATTTTCACATACTGATTTTGTATCCCATGACTTTTCTGAATTCCCTTACTAGTTCTAACAGTTTCTTTGGTAAAGTCTTTAGGGTTTTCTCTATGTACCATGTAATTGCAAATAGTGAGAGTTTGACTTTTTTGGTGTGATTTGGATGCCTCTTATTTATTTTTCTTCCTCAATTGCTCTGGCTAAGACATCAAGTACAATGTTGCATGAAAGTGACTGGAAGAGGGGGTTGGGATAGGGGAAACGTGTAAATGTGATCAAAAAGTACAAACGTCCATTTACAAGATAAATAAATCCTGGAGATGTAACATACAACTCGGTGACTCTAGTTAACAATACTGTGTTGTATGTTTGAAAGTTGCTAACAGCATAATTTAAAAGTTACCATCACACAAAAAACGTATAACTGTGTGAAGTTACGGATGTTAACTAAACTCATTCTGGTATTCCTTTTGCAATATATACATATAGCAAATCATTATGTTTTATATCTTAAGCTAATACAGCATTATTGTGTCAAAATGAGAGACTAAATGGGGAGAGGCAAAAATGAGAGAACTGTCAGTGAAAACCTTTAGGGGAATGAGAGAAGCAGGAGAGGAAAGAAGCTTTAGATGTCTTCAGGTAACACTGTGTCACAGTGATGGCTCTAATGCAAAAATATCATTCCAGGTACCTCAGGGGAAAGCTGTTCCAACAGCAAGTGGGAATCATTAGCAGCAGGATCAGGGCCACAAGACCTACTATATATCAATGGCTACTGTAATGACTTAACAAATTAGTTTCTTAATACGTGTCTGCTTAGTTAAGCAGAATAGGATTAAATTATATTTGCCATACTTCAAATTTTCTGAATGAGTGCATGATAGTTCTTTCAGTACCTTATACAAGTTAGCACATGGTTATACCCAAAGTCAGTGTTAAAATTTATAAATTGCTTGATTTATTTAATTCACAAAATATACAACTTTTCTCATTTTTTCTATCTATATTCATGTTTAAATCCAATAGGCCAGAACCTGTTTTGTGGACAAAGGATGGTGGAGAATTACCAGATCCTGATCGAATGGTTGTGAGTGGTAGGGAGCTAAACATTCTTTTCCTGAACAAAACGGATAATGGTACATATCGATGTGAAGCCACAAACACCATTGGCCAAAGCAGTGCAGAGTATGTTCTCATTGTACATGGTGAGTACCTTTCTGATATCATTATATGTGAAAGAATGAATCCCCTAAAAAACTGTTTAAAATTTCAAAATATTTATGACAAAATTAAACAGATTTTCCTTTTCATTTAGAAGGACTCATAAGTGTAAGTATCTCCACAATTCACTTTTAATATGTTCCAAGTAAAACTAATAAAATAAAATTAAAGGACACACTAAAATATAATAATAATAACTATAGTAATAATACTTATTATTTTATATCAAGCATATTCTCTGACTCTATGTATGAAACTAGAAATCAATCACAGAAAAAAACCCTGAAAAACAACACAAAGACATGGAGGCTAAAAGCATATTATTAAGGAATGAATGGGTTAACAATGAGATCAAGGAAGAAATCCAAAGATATCTTGAAACACAACAACCCAAAATCTATGGGACAGAGTGAAAGCAGTCCTAAGAGGGAAATTCATAGCACTACAGTTCTATTTAAAAAACAAAAAATACATTGTGATAAGTTTTATTATAAATATAGTATGTTGTTTTTGGTGGTGACTTAAATTATATTAATGTTTTTCTTTCAATTTTTTAAATAAATGTTTTTAGTTATAAATCAGAATCCTGAAAATTATATGTCCGTTAAGCTAATTTTGGTTGTATTATCATAAAAATATATTTATAATCACTATACCTAGTTTCACAAAGAATCATAGCATGTCAGTGAGATGCAGGCAAGGCAGAGGTATACTTGGCTGCATCTCAATGATAATTATAATGATCTCAAAATTCATGATAATTGCTTTCATTTCTTAGGAACAACAATTTGAAACACCCACAGACATTGTTTTCTCCTCTCCATTAATCTCACAATTTGAATATATATAACAAATGGCAGGAAGAAATAACAATATGCAGGATTGAAAAGTACCTGTTTTTCCAAACCTCCAAAAGCCACAGTGTGTTTTGGTAAGGTAGCACTAGCATGCTGTTAGATGGAGATCTTTTATGAGATGGAAAATACTGCAATAAACAAAGTAAGTAGGGTTTCTTTATTGCAGAACTTCTGAGAGTTTATGTTATATGCCAGGGTACATTGTGAATCTCTAAAAGAGGGAAGAATTAGAGAATGTAATATTTTCCTCATGTATTTCACCAAGAAAAACGTTTCTAAGACTAGTATTTTGTCCTATGCTATATACAATATTTAAAGTGAGTACTGTATAAAATGCAATGGTCTCATAATCCAGTGGATCCTAGAAATTGTTAAGAGGGTACATTTCTTTGATGTATTTTCCCATGAATCTAATTATAGAATACTATAAAAAGCATGGGTTAGTTCTCAAAAATGGAAGGAGTGATAAAATTTAATTCTTTAAAATGAACTTTAAATTTAGGGAAAAATAATTAAGTCATGTTTTTTTCAGGTTTTTATTTTGCTATACTGCAGGTTAAATTATATCAAAATATAATATATTAAGTCAATATTCTACTTCCAAATTGCTTTAGTGTATACAGTCTCTCAATTCTTCATACCACTTTGCTATCAAAGGCAAATGAAAGTCTCTTAGTGAATAGACTATCCACATACGAACATCTTGAAGCTAGTAGAGCTGAGAGATTAATGTCTAACATACTATGAATTGTGCAAATTTCAACACTTGAGAAAGATTAGGCTAATCAAATTAGACTGATATTAAATTTGAATTAAATGTGGCAAACCCCTATAGACACACTCTGCCAGGCCCACTGCCAGAGAGAATGTACCAATCACTGGATGTATCATGCAGAGAAGTTAGATCCTTACAGCAGAATCCAGGAGTAGCTCTGCATTCACGCGGACCTGGATGTGTAGATCATGCAGTCATGCAAATGAAGTCTAGTCTGATTCACCCTTAACTGTCTCAGTGCTGCCCTCCCTTCTGGGAACCTCGTGGAATGTTGCATAGCGTGTCGCATGGTGTTGAAAGCAATGTGGCATTAAAAATATAGAGAATTAGAAGGGAGTGACAGAAAATAATAAATGAAGAGAATGTGATTCGGTTTTTAAAGTAATTCGAGTGGGGAAAATTCATATGTTTTCCCAGTGTTTGCAATCTAGCCAACAGCATGATTTCCTAAGTAGCCAGGCTGCCTTTAGGTAGTTGGCAGTTGACACATTTCTAATAAATACTTCTCTAAGTACTTTTCAAGAAGTCATTTTTGGCTTTGCTTTCTGAACTACAATTCATCAAAAGCACCCCATAGATTAATGCTATTCATGCTACTATATAAATGCTGTGAAGTTCAACAGTAGTTTACCTAGGATTATTGACACAAGTAATGAGAAGCTCCGTGAAACAGTGGGACCATATTACACTGTGTTTAAAAGGGCTCCAATTGGATTCATTACAAAATAAAGGTTTTTTTCCTCCCATTTTACACACAGAGTATAATGTTTCATTAGTCACTGGTTGTATAAATATAAAAAGCTACTCTCTTCTGTTAATGTTTCGGCTATTTCTAAACTCTACTAAATGATGAAATTTGAGTGGTATTTTGGTCTACAATGAATGCTGTATGCATTTTTGAATGGAGGGATAAGTGATCATTTGTGAGAACTTCACCCTTTTATCTTTTACACCAAGGTTGATTTTACATTAACTGCGATAATTTAATACAGCTCTAGTACAGAAGGGCCTTTCATGGCAAGATTCTGTCTTTGACTTCACCAGAGTTGTCTATGTTCTATTGATTCTTAACTTGATGGAGGTCTGAGCACTTTCCTGTGAAATCTGCTGTACAGATGCCGTCCCAGTGGTTAGATTTTGTTCTTTGGGTGCTAATGGAAGTTTATTAATTAAGTGGTATCACATTTAATTCTTAACAACACTGACATTTTGTGTTATGGACACTGGAAGGTTTTTTTATGTTCTGTCCTAATTACACCTTTGAAAATGTCAGCATTAGAACTACACATGGTAATTTTAACTGCCAGTATTAAATTCACTCTCAATAAAGGGCCTAACAAATCTGAGCATGCAAGTGCTTGTAGGATAAAACATTATACTTATGAAACTTTTACACTGTGGATATTCTTTTAGGAAAGAAATAACATCTTTTTATTAACAAGCTCAGATATGAGAAATTAATTGGCTAACTTGGTAGTTATAGTCATACTATTAATTTTATAGCTGCTGTAATTTTTTTTCATTTTTGCTTATGTATAAAATATTGAAATTCTCTTCATGCTACTATCAGGATCCTGTTATTTACTTAGAATGGCTGATTACTTCCATATTAATGGTCTTAAAATATGCTGTTGCTTTGCTGTTTTTACTGTTTATAGAACTCAGATCAAGACAAAAATTCATTCATTCACCAAATTTACACTTAGCATTTACCTACTGATTGTAAAGGCACTATATTAGTAAGGTCAACATCACTCAAGAAGTTTAGAGTTTATTGTGGAAGATAAGCATTCAAGTAGTTATCATACAAAAATGAAAGCGCTGTAAGAGAATGGCCATGCAACGATGTAGATTTTCAGAGTACAGGAATGTGGTCCAAGTGTCCAGAATTTAAAAAGGCCCTGGCTGGTGTGGCTCAGGGGATTGAGCACTGGACTGTGAAGCAAAGGGTCACCGGTTGGATTCCCAGTTAGTGCACATGCCTGGGTTGAGGGCCAGGTTCCCTGGTGTGGGGCTTGTAAGAGGCAACCACACATTGATGTTTCTCTCCCTCTTTTTCTCCCTCCTTTCCCCTCTGTCTATAAATAAATAAAATATTTTAAAAAATAAAGAAAAACAGCACTCCTGGATTATTCATAAACTAATGGTATATATCATAAAATGGATGTACGCAACATAGTGTCAGGTACACAAATAGATTTGCAACAACTTAGACTACTACTATTATTCTGTTACTAGTAACCTTATGATATCAATGGCAATATCAATTCAGTGCTCTGATATGAAACTTACTCAAGAGTTGTATATAATGTACTACCAATACTCCTCCCTGAATTGTACCAAAGCATAAATTAGGTTATCTCTATCAAAGAACAAGACAATTCTAAATCCTTCCTACTAAACGATAGAAAACTTAAAAAGTTCACAGCACGACAAAGCAGTAATACATATTGAGTGGTATAGTAGTTACAGTTACCCTTGTTTCTCTGATGCAATGTCAAATTCAGAAGATTTAGATAAAATGTATTGTCCCAATCTGTTTCATAATTATTCCTGCATTTACCTATACATTTTTAAATTATTTTGCCACATTGGAATCAGATACTAATAACCCTAAAACAACTCAATTTATATTTTGTACACTAATTGATTTAAGAGAGGTGCTAGAGGGCTTAGAAGTGTGTAGACTGAAGAAAGGAGATCCTCAATTATTCAATTTGGGACTCTACTTGGTAAAAAAATATCAACTGAAACGACAAGTCAGTGCCCAGGATGGAAAGTGAACTTGCATTTACCTATAGTCTCTGATGTTTACATTCATGTGAAGACCCAGGTGAAGACTCTCCAGATCAGCATCTTCCAATATACAGAACCTAGCAGATAACTATTAATCACAAAAGGGATGGCTGCAGAGAATTACAAGTGACCTTAGGCAATTCTTATTTTCCAGTCAGAAGCAAGTCAAGTGCATACACACGCACGCACACACACACATATACATATACACACACACACATATATATATATTTAAGCTTGTCGAGTGCTTATATTTATTTTTCATTAACTGATTAAAATAATATTATTTTGAAAGTTTCAGAAACATATAGCACCTGGGAAATTTTGAGAAAATATCTACAGAAAGTGTGAAACACCAATTACTGTATTCCCTCTAAAGCCTAAACTTCTTTCTTCTCAACTTCCCTAATGTCTTTTCTCTCCCTTCACACTCATGCTAGACCAGTGTGTAACCACTCTTTTTTTTTTTAAGATTTTATTTATTTATTTTTAGAGAGAGGAGAAGGGAGGGAGAAAGAGCAATGTATGGTTGCCTCTCACATGGCCCTCACTGGGGACCTGGCCCGCAACCCAGGCATGTGCCCCGACTGGGAATCGAACCGGGACCCTCTGGTTCTCAGCCCACGCTCAATCCACTGAGCTACACCAGCCGGGACCACTCTTCACAATAAAAATGGAAGATGGACAGAGATATTGGAACTCTTTAGTATCACCAGGACTCAGGAAGAAATATAGTAATACAAGTAGGAAAAATTAGCAGCATATTTCTTCTCCTACCAGTAGCTACTCTACTATGGAAGGCCCAGGTTATCGAAGAGAGGAACAGGGCATCCAATAAGATCTTCTGTGGAGAAACCACTCGCTCATGCCCCTACTCAGGGCTGTGCCGACAGTCATAATAAAGCTGAGATGCTCCATTCCGGAAAGTGTTTTTATACCCCCCATCTCTCTCCAGATTTACTCTTCCTATTACCATAGTGACCCTTATATGAGATTTAAAATTATTTTGCCACTGCTGTAACTTATTCCATGACTTTACTATTTCCTTCGTGTATGAATGTACTTTTATAATAATTCACTACTTCTTCATTTTCTTAACTGTTATTATACTTTGAATGAAATTGGCCACCATTAACCTTTCCACAATTTTAATTTATGTGTATATATTTTGCTTTCCTAGCAAAATTTATTTCTATTAATATAAAAACCAATAAAATTTTCTATACCTAGTATTATCATACTGGAAAGTGTGAAATGGAATAAAAAGCTTGTTTATATTTCTGTAATGCCAATCAGCTTACTGACAGTTACTGACTTGATATTCCTAACACATCAGTTGATGTTATGATTTATTTGTTCATGCGTCTATTGAAATGAATACTGATGAAAAATACAATATTGCCTTTTGTTTGTTTCCAGGATAATTTACCTCAAAATAACACATATATTGAATAGGATTCATCACATTTTATTGTTAGGGTAAGAACCATTATAAAAAGAATGTTTCTGATTTTAAATTTTAATAATAGAAAAGAATATTACTTCTAGAAATGTCTATGTGTTTTGGTCTAGTGAAAGGTATAAAGCTATTAAATATGCCTTTCCAGTTTTAAAGAATCAATACGCCTGCTACTTTCATTTCACTCTGCTTTTATTGTTAACAATAAATGTCAAAAATACTCAGAGACAGAAAGTTGTACACCAATATATTATAGACTCCTTCATCAAGCCAAGCCTCCAAGTTTTGTTATGTGCACACACACACACACACACACATGTTATGTAAACATCTACTGTTTTCAGAGACTATAGGTAAATACAAGCTCACTTTCCATCCTCGGCACTGACTTGCCATTCCCGTTGATCTTTTTTTACCACAGGAGACTGCCAAATTGAATAATTGAGGGTCTCCTTTCTTCAGTCTACACAAACACTTCTGAGCCCTCTAGCATCTCTCTTAAATCAACTAATGTACAAAATATAAACTGAATTGCTTTAGGGTTATTAGTATCGGATTCCAATTTAGCAGAATAATTAAAAATATATAGGTGAATGCAGTAATAATTATGAGATAGATTGGGATGATCATTATATAATATCCTAAATTTGTTTTTAAATGTATTTCACTTTAGAACTAAGGAAATTTAATTGTAATGCATGCTTTCTTAGTCTAGAGTATGTATTTCACATATTCATAATATGATCATCAATTATTTAAAAGGCAATGAGGACGTTCATCACATTAAAATGAAGAAAAAAAGTACTCTGTACGTCATATTAAATATGTAGCTAGACTAAAAAGTTGGCAGTCACATGTACATTCACTATTGCATTATGCAGCAGTGCAATGTTTAGAAGTATTGAGAAGCTACCTATTCTTTTGTTTGTTTGTTTGCTTGGTTGTACTGTTAGAAAAGGTGTTGTAGATCCTGATGGAAGTAAGACAATGAATCTTTGAGCTCAGATGACTGGGTGTGGAGCAGGAAAGAGGAGCCTGGACTGTGAGCAGATGTACGTCCTAGGAAACAGTAAAAAGAATTCAGCTAAAATCTGTTCCTGCACATGGAAATAGACTTACCAGTTGGTAAATTAATTCTATGTACTCATAATGAGCATTTTTCCTTTGGAGAAGCTTTCTTTAGAAGCATAGATGGGGAAATATGCAGTGTAGGAAGAAAAGGATAAAAAGACATCCATATGGAACAACAAACAGTGCGCTAATGCAGGGGCCCGATGACTGCTGCTCTGCTCCCTAGCTGAGAGTTTCCAGACTGTGAACCAGTTGGATGAGTCTGAAAACAGTGCCTTCTTCAGTGGCTGAGATAAAACATCATTTCTGGACATGAAAAAAGAGGGATGGCCGAGATGCCTGTGGAAAAGGCGTAGCTCAGACTGAGAGAATATGCTGTTGCCCTGCAGAGAGAAGTGGAATGACATCAAATAGAGCATGCAGGAGCACTGTTTCCATTAGAACACATTTTACATGGTGTATGTGTACACGCCTCGTCAACAGAGTCTAGTCTTAATTCCATCTGTCTGTTTAAGATGGGCCTGAAGTGGATAAATTAAGGTCTCACCTTTCAGAGTAAAAATGCTGTTTGCACATTGCACTCTGTAGTAGTGTTTCTGTGACATTCAGATGGACTAAAATGTCCATGAGGAAAACCCTCATTCCTGCCTAAAGGCAGGAAAGAGTCCACCACTCAACAATTTCAGCACTTTTAATAACTTTTCTTTCACTATTTATAAAAGAATCCGCCTGGCTGGTGTAGCTCAGTGGATTGAGCGCGGGCTGGGAACCAAAAGGTCCCGGTTCAATTCCCAGTTGGGGCACATGCCTGGGTTGCGGGCCAGGTCCCCAGTGAGGGCCGTGTAAGAGGCAAGCATACATTGCTCTTTCTCCCTCCCTTCTCCTCTCTCTAAAAATAAATAAATAAATCTTT
This sequence comes from Micronycteris hirsuta, assembly GCA_004026765.1. Taxonomy (NCBI): domain Eukaryota; kingdom Metazoa; phylum Chordata; class Mammalia; order Chiroptera; family Phyllostomidae; genus Micronycteris; species Micronycteris hirsuta. Next base: position 52,904 of record PVJI01009419.1, on the reverse strand, counting down.
AAAAAAAAAGAAAAAAAAAGAATCTATTCCATCAGTAGCAGTAAAATAAACATGATAGAATCTATGGCACTCAGACTTTCTAGATTTTTTATGTGCAAATAAGGCTATCTTACAACTTTACAAATATGTACAAAGCATATATATATATATATATATATATATATATATATATATATATATGAATGAATTCAAGCAATATGCAATGGCTCATGGGAGATAATTTGGGCATTTGTTTTCAGAATCAAAGGCATGCCTAGCATAAGATAACAGATTTTAGATAAAACTTTCCTTGTAGCTTCTTACAATGTAGTTTTCCCAAACATTGTAACAACATATATCATAGGGTTATTCCAGAATCTAAGATTTATCTTTGATTTTTCTCTACCCTTCTTTCCAATTCATCAGCAAATTATTTTGACACTATTTTCAAACCATGCCCCAACTATGTTCACTTCTTTGTACCATCCTCTCTGGCCTAGGCTATTGAAGCGTTATTTAGTTTCACATTATTTAGGGCTCTCTGTTGCCGCACATCTTTCTGTCCAATCTATTTCCTACATAGGTACAACATATAAATATTTGAAATGCATAGATTCCTTCATGTCTTTCCCCATTAACATTTCCCCAAAGGCATTTCATCACACTCAGTATACAACCCAAATCCTTACTACCCTAGTTTACCAAACCCAGCATATTATACTCACAAGTTATATCTGTGATGTCTGCCCACTCTCCATGCAAGCACTTCCGTTTCCCCCATCCTCTTTCAACTCCTCTAAGCCATCAAGCTCATTCTCTTTTTAGGAACCCTGCATCCACCTAGAGTGTTTGTCCAGGAGTGTAAGGAATCTTGTCATGAATGCTGGCTGGTCTTTGCAAGAGTAACTTCTTATCATGCAGATCTCATATTAAGCAATGCTTTTCAGAGGCCTTTTTTGTCACTCCAGTCTAAAGCGACCCTAGTCATGTGTCACTTTATTTTAATTCTCTGAAAGGAGTCAATCTTTATTTGGTATTTTCATTGTTCATTTGCACATTTAATTATGTATGTACACATGCACATGCATTTCCATATGTGTATACATAGATCGTGTATTTGTGCATGTATGTGCATGTACTACATGTGCACATATGTATCTGTAAATGTTACTATGTTCTATGTCACCCAGCAGACTATGACTTGCTTCAAAGCAGCGATCTTATACATCTTGTTTATCTCTGTATCTCTAGCTCTTAGGACCATTCCTTTTAAGAAGCAATTTTAAAAAGCAGTCAATCAATAAATATATTTTTAATGATTAAATTTCTTTGTTTCTCTATTTGTTTCTGGCACTATCTTTTTAACAGATGACACTTTAATAAAATAATGTATGCATGTTTACATACATATATGCATACACACACCCATATCCATATACACACACATATGCATATATACTTATATACATATATGGAGATGCATGTGGTTATACACACTGTCCTAACTTCTGTGTAAAATCAGGATCATTGATATTGATTCACTGAGCACTAAAATCAAGACCTTAAACTTTCATCTTAATGTTGGCAAAGAAGTAAGATATATTTATTTGTCACTCCAAATTAAGTGGTACTATAGAGCAAGCAGTACACAATTGCTTATAAAAATTAAAATATCTAATAAAATCATTGACTTTATATGTAATTATTTTTGTAAAATTTTATGATTATTGCTAACAGATTTTTTGTTTTTTAGAATTCTATATCATCTCTTATAAAGATAACATTTGTATCTAGTTTAATACAAAACTTCTCTGAGACATAGCCTGAAAAATCCACATCACAATGCTATGCTACCTAATATTTTACTATTTCTGAAATCTTTTTGAGTATCTATTATATTCAAAGTGTTGGGCCTGGTACTGTGGATCCTAAACTAACTAAATACACACTGTCAGTTTTGCCTGGAGTTCTTAGCAAAAATAAAACGGTGAAGTGTTTTTGCTCATGTTCTACCATAATGCAGTTTCAGAGATGTTTTCAAGGTCCCTTCATTAATTGTAATATTTCAAGACCATAACTTAAATGTAAATAATTTGGATAAGATTATCAATTTCTATAACTAAATCCTATACAGGAGTCAATTTCTATAATGAAATCCTATACAGGAAGATTATCAATTTCTATAACTAAATCCTATACAGGAGTCCATACAGGACTCCTTAACATTAAGGAGCCAACTTAACATTCAAAATTTTAACATTAAGTTTTTAATGTTAAGAAAAACTTGCTTTGCATGAGAACTCTTAATATTAGGATACAGGTGATAGGAGAAGATAGTAAAACTGGAGCTCAATAAGTGTTTCTTTATAATTCTGTGTATATTATTCTCAGTGTTTGCTAGGGATTATCTTCTATGAATTCATCAACATAGGTCTATTTATTAATATGCAGGCACAAAATGTACCTACAAGTGCCCATTGTTGATTCTGTTAAGTTATAATAATCTTTGAAACATCCCCATATTTTACTTTAATTTTTACTTAAAAAAACTTTTCTATTACATATTAAACATTATATCTGGATGAAATTTACTGCCTTTAAACATTGTCATATAAGAAACCTGTATGTGGCCCTGGCTGGTGTAGCTCAGTGGATTGAGTGCGGGCTGGGAACCAGAGGGTCCCAGTTCGATTCCCGGTCAGGGCACATGTCTGGGTTGCAGGCCGGGTCCCCAGTGAGGGCCATGTGAGAGGCAACCACAAATTGCTGTTTCTCTCCCTCTCTATCTCCCTCCCATCCTCTCTCTCTAAAATAAATAAATAAAATCTTAAAAAAAAAAAAAAAAGAAACCTGTATGTGAACATTAGAATCCACCGAAATTAGCGCTGTGTACTAACTTCCAATTAAATGTCAACATTTTCTACCTGTATGTCTTTGGTAGTGCAGTCCAGTAACATGACATAAAACATTGTATGAACTTACTTCATTGTGTTTTTGAAATGTGAACCAACACGTTTAGGACCTCTTTGCCCCTCCTAAAGTCATACACAAAAATGTTTGCAATTCCAAGTTTCCTGAGTACAGCTATTTTTCTCTTAGAATACCAGCCATGATCATCACTAATTTAGAACCTGGTCCAAAGCATTTATATAAATAACCAGGCCAAAATTCTTTATTTTTAAGATGAGAAGCAGAGGAGGGTAAAATTAAGATGAGGAGGGTAAAAATTAAATTGTATGCAAAATCTCTGTCTGCTATATTATCAATTGATCTAGATAAAAAAATTCCAAATGGGGTAGGGGAGAGAAATGGATAAAAGGCAGGGCAACTGTAACTGAACAACAATTAAAAAAAATCCAAATATCTAGGCTTCTCAAACAGTGTTTTCTAATATATTATATTTCCCCTTAATTTAAATGTTGAATTAAATTAACATTTGATTTGTTTTTCTTTTAGTGGCTTATAGTCCTATTCTACCCTAGGAACTTGACATCCTTACAGAACTTAAAGTATTTGATCAAATTATTTGATTGACTTTTTAGTAAAGTCCTGTCAAGAGAGAACTCATGACATTGAAGTAGATGGAGCTAAAATAATATAGGATCACCCACTTCACAGGCATGTTTTTCCTACTGTAAATTTCACTTTGCTTTTGTTGGTTTGGAATGTAAAGGAATATTTTAAAAGAAAATAATGCATACATTTTTTCAAATAACAGACTGATTTTATTCATAAACATTTCTTGTAACTACATAGGACTGTTGGTTACTGCCTATAGTCTAAAATCTCTCTACTTTTTGTTTTTTTTTTAAGAATAGCATTTTTTACTGTATAAGGATCCGTTTAGCATGTGAAGCTAGTGGAAACTATCAGAGGGTTGAAAGGGATTTATTCAAATTTAATGTTTAAAAGGATTTTTTTCACGAAACAGATGAGGTTACCATATGACACTTGAGCAGGAGGCATGCACTGGCAAGTTGAGGCCTTGTCAACCTGATGGTTGTCATTTAAGCAAGAGCCTTGGTGCTGTTTTCCATTCTTATGCTATAATCCAAATAGGCTGCTACATGTAGCTGAACGTAATGGGAATAGATACATGTCCTCTGCACAGGCAAAAAGCAAATACAGTAAACTTTTTCTCATACAATTGCTTTCCATGGCAGTGCAATTACCAGTAAAAGGGTTGAGGATGCCCTATTATTTTTAAGGCTAAGAAATGTGAATAGCTTCTATCAAAAAGATACTTCTTACCTTAATACTTCCAATACATGTTGAGTTCTGACCCTTCTGTATCTCCACTAATAGTCCCTGATTTGGATTCACTCTCGATTATACCGGGACCACCCTGGGGAGTTATTGACATAAAGCAGAAAGGAAGCAGACACATGGAGTCCGACTAAATGACATTTTTTTCCCTATTGAACACTAGTTCTTGGAGAGAAACAAGCACTTAAGCTTCTGAGACACTTTAGACTTAATTTTGCTTTAAAAATCCATTCTGAATGGGCCAGAATGCCATTTTTCAAAAGGAGAAACTGCCACAAAACAAAACAGGTTGACAAGTTAGAAATTATTGTACACTGCATTTGTAGAGAACAGAACATACCTTTAACCTGAAAAGCTTGTTATTGGAAAAAAGGTGCTGTACCTCTCTTCAATTTATTGTATACAGTGCTTGTTGGAACGGATTTTACTTTGACAGGTTTATAGAGGATCTGTTGTACTCTAATAAGCTCCAATAACAAAATGTGGTTGCATATTTTTGAATTATTTCATTAGGATGTGAAAAAAGGGTCACTTTTCTATTCTTTTGAATGTGATGGGATGATTTAGAATTCCAACCACTTGGAAAACTGCATTCAGAATATGATTCTTCAGTATGTTGCATTTTAATTTTTAATAATTATTTAGATTTAAAGATTCTTGGCAGGAATTCCTAAAAATTACCTCATGTATGGTAAAAAGAAAAGGGGGAAGCAATTTTGCAGATATTAACCCTGTTTAGTGCTCAATTACTGATTCATGTTAAAAATGATACTATTCCCTATCTACTGACATCACTGCCATTACCACCTGGAGGAGCATTGTTTAAAAAGCCCCAATCAAACTCAAAACATAGAGCAAGGTACCCTGAGAAGCACAGAGTCATATCATGAGTCTGTGCTTTCTGTTATCATCTTGGTGGTTCATGAAAAAAATACTAGTAATTCATGTTCAGTGCCAAATGTTATAGACTTCCACTGCCTAGCCACTGATTTCACTGATGTCATATAAAACTTTGCTGCACGTTCTGTGTACAGTGAGCCTTATTACTAATAAGAGAATAGTACAGTGTATTAATTGATTATGTAAATTAGAGATTTTTTTTAAAGTTACCATACCATCACACATGCATTTTGTGATGTTTCCCCACTGAGAGAAGGAGACAGAGAGATGTGGAGCAAGTGACAGGCACGTAACTCCCGGTACGGCTGCCCGGAAAGTGCCATGAATATAAGTGGCATTGTCATGAGGGCTTGAGGGATTACTCATAATGTGAGAAAAGTAGTAGATCAACTCAAAAGCTGATGTGTATTCAGAGAGAGGGGAAATAATCAGTTCTAATTTAATTGGTCAAGGACGTGTTCATAGAGGAGGTCGGAACCAGGCCGAAACGTAAGATTGGCATTTTATTAGGTATATCAAACAAGGGACTGGGTGACACTGATGGGTTGGGTCAGTGTAAATTTGTCCCAAAGTGAAGGGATATTTTATTTTTTTTATTTTTTTAAAGATTTTATTTATTTATTTTTAGAGAGAGGAAAAGGGAGAGAGAAAGAGCAATGTATGGTTGCCTCTCACATGGCCCTCACTGGGGACCCGGCCCGCAACCCAGGCATGTGTCCCTACCGGAGTCAAACCGGGACCCTCTGGTTCCCAGCCCGCACTCAATCCACTGAGCTACACCAGCCGGGCTGAAGGGATATTTTAAAAAACAAAGACATAGTGATACATAAAGACAGAGCTTACACTTTATTACAAAGAGAAATGCATAAATATCATGGCAATATGCTATGTAATAACCTTCTGTGGGGGGAGGGGGTTGTGCAAAGTGTTTGAAAATACTTTGAAGGAGGATATTAACTCTTTGCAGTTTTGAGTGTGCTTTATAAATGAGATCATATTTACACTGGAATTGAAGGACAGATAAGAAGAAGAAAACTAATGTCATAAAATAGGATGTGGTTCTGATAACATGGCAGCAATGAGAATACAGAGTTTAGCCTAGACTTGGGAAAAACATTGATGTCCAGGTCAGATGTCTTCCTGTGTACTGGGCTTGGACTTCTTTGATCACGTTAACCTTGCACTATGAGAAAAAGGCATACATGCTCTGAGGGACTCTAGCCCTGTTCCAGAAATCCTTAACATTGTGTTGCTTCAAAACAATTGTGAATACAGTTTGGCATTCAAATCACAGCCAGGCAGGTTGAATGACTGATAAATTTATTAAAATAAAGTTTAACCATGAACCCCAGACACAGACTTTGGTTTCCCGATTCAACACTTGTTGTGTGAGCTGAAATTGCACTTCTTGTAGTGATTAGGTTCTTATAGAAGTAACCCATACTGTTTACATTGCCTTTATTTGTAAGCCAACTTTCACTCACATGCATAACTTTGCAACCTATATATAGAATTTGTCTGCACTAATATGCAGTTGTGCAATTGGCTAGATTTGGGGTTCAGTCTGACATTAAATTACTCTTGAATTTATTTTACATGAGGACACTATATGTTACAAGTAAAATAAAAATATAGTTTATTATAATTTATACCTCACGTATAGGTAAACTATAAGCAAATATGTTTATGTCTTGAGACATACTTTTCTCAGTTTCTCATTGATAAAATGCACTTATTTTTTCTTTAAAGGAAATCCTTTAATTACTATGGACACACACACACACACACACATATATGATAATGAAACATGGACTTCTGTGAATTTATTTTGATATCCTTTTAAAACCATGAAGTCATTTTATCAAGTTTTATCCATTTTAAACTATAGTTAAATATTAGTCTCCTAAGATTTAATTTACTAGCAAATGATTTAAAACATACAATCACAATTTCAGATAAATTTATTTACATAATTATGTGTACTATGATAAAATATTTTAACAACTAAAACTGTAATATAACATTCAAACAATTTATTAATTAGAATGTTTTCATTTCTGATTTTTAATAGTGTTATATAAAATTCTTTAGTTTGTATTTAAATTATATATAAATAATTTGTCCACATTTACTAATATCTCTGACGAGATCTAGAAAAATAAAATCTAATTATTTTTACTTTTTTCACTTCTCAAAATATGTTTTCTTTATCCACTACATATTTTAACAATTACTAACTTTCCTATTCTTTATGCTTTAATGTCTAGAAAATATAAAATACAATTAATTTCTCTTCCAAATTGTGGATGCTGAACTTCTTTGTAACCATTTTTTTCAGGCAAATTTAAAGATATTTTATAACTTGACACATCCTCCAAGGAAAATAGCAATAAAAATTGAGTTAATCTTTGTATTATAGAAATCAGAGATGAACTATCATGAAATTAATTTATCAATCAGTCTTTTAGATAGATATTTCTGAATTTTAATATTTATAAATTATGTGTTACATACTGTTAATTTCTCTCTTTTTACTTATACTTATCTTAGTGTCTACGTTCAAATTCTTTACTCATAGGATATTAACATGTAAGGCATGTATTAAGAACTTCTAAAATTGACAAGTTATAGTTAGCAAATTACTTATAATATTAGTGTAGCTGTAGATTATCTTGCTTTTTGAACAGAATTAGTAAATTAATATTGAAGTAGGATTTAGTTATTATTATTAGTGTATCTATGTGTATGTATATAATTCTTCTGAATGTAAATTAGTGTATTTTTATTCTTGGGAACAATAAAAATGGATGTGTCTTAGAAGGAGAAAAATGACCTATATTGTATTTCCTATAGTATACTTGTTTGAGAATTCTTTGCATTAACAGCATAATCTTTTTAATGTATACGGTTATAGATATGTCAAAAATGAGGCAAGTCATTAGTACTAGTGTATCCAATTTCATATATAAATTTTTTAAATGTAGCCATAGCCCTGACCAGTATGGCTTAGTTGGTTGGACATTGTCACACAAAGTGAAGGTCACTGGTTGCATTCCTGGTCAGGGCACATGTCTGGGTTGTGGGCCAAGTGTCAGGTTGGGGCACATGCAAGGAGCCACGGATTGATATGCGCCCCCCCCTGCCCTTTCCCTTCTCTCTAATAGTAAAAAATATATATATTTTTAAGAAATATAACTTCAATTTTACCATCAGTGTCTAAATAAAAGGCCAAAAGTGAATGAATAAAAAAGGACCTTTCTTTACATTTTTTTCTCTCTTTTTGATTGTTGTTCAAGTACAGTTGTCCCATTTTACCCCCACTGCTCTCCCCTGCCCCCCCCCACCTCCCACAGTCGATTCTACCCCCACCTTTGTCTTTGACCGTGGGTCCTTTATACATGTTCCTGGACCTTTTAATTAATCGTTAATGATGACACATACTGACACTCATTTTAAAAGTGAAAATCAGAGAGACAGGTATGTAGATTTAGGTAGAGAGCACAGTCTTTTACTAATTTTTGCTTTGAAAAAAGAGTTACAATCAGGCAGCTAAAATAAATTATTTCCAAAAGGAACTGTTGGAGAAGCCTGTTCATTACACAAATTAAATAAAATATTCTCTTTGTAATGTATGTAACATATAACACATATAACTTTATATATATGTGTGTGTGTTTGTGTATATATCATGTGCGCACACACACACAAACCCTTATATATGTAATTTTAGAGACCAGGAAATTCTATCTCAAAGTTGTCTCATCCATTAAATGGACCTAATAATAATGTATAAATTTGTTATGGTCATTCACTACTGATCACAATAGGATCTGTTTAGTGAACCCTCCTGGCCTTTCACCCTTTCTGCAAAAGTCTCAAATTAGGGTAAAATGGATAGAATGCATAAAGAGAATCGGGGCATGAATCTCAGATCAGACTCATGCTGCTTTCTAAGTAGCAGGATCTGTGGGCAAAGATTTATTTTGTTAGCAAGGATATTTATTAAAAGAATAAGTTGTAGGTTGTAGTCTCAAAATTTTATCCTTCAGAAAATAACAATGGCCAGTCTATATTGAAGACAGATGGGTTTTTAAAGAGTAGAAGTAAGGAAATCTTTTAGTTGTATATTAAACTATTAGACCCTGCCAAAAAAGTGGACTCTTCTAGATCCTTAAGAATATGTTATATGTTTATAATTCTGTGAACAAATTTATTTTGTAAATCTATATTGACCTTCTAAATTGTAATAGGGTCTCAACAGTAAAGCAGGCAGAGATCTTCCTTCCAAGATTAATTGTCAAGTGGGGAGTCTCTTAGAAAGTGTCAGTAGGAAAGGAGCATGATACAATATTCTTGTTCTCTCTGAGAATTTCCACTAATTCCAGCTAATCTTACATCATTAAATGTTAATTAATTGTGATTAATATTCTGGTATTGAATATTTTGGTTATCTCAAACTTTGGTATTTATAATAGAGTTGAAATAATTGAGTGAACATCAATGTGCAGTAACAAGACAGAACAGAATGGAAAAATCCTAAAATTTTTTGAAAAATGCTTTAGAAAACAGAATGAAATGAAGTTAGTCGTGATTCAAAACATCTAACAGTGACTGGGAAAGATTTCTTATACAGGTTATTTTCTTTATCCAATTGTCATAATGGCCAAGGTAGTTTGCATAAAATTCCTTGTAGCCGGTTTGTTTTTTGGTGCATATGGAGTCCAGGCGAGAGGCTTGGAGAGGATGAAGAGCAGCAGATAAGCAGAAGTCAGACTGCGAGTCAATAAAAAAAAAACACAGCTTTTTCTTTTCTATCTGAATACTTTAAAATAGTCCAAGGCAGTTCTTTTAGAGTGGATTAATAATTATTAAAACAATTTGTTGTTTTTAAGTTCTTTGAAAATGAGCGCAGGAAAACATATATTCCATGCATTCTCACAATATTGGGATATAAGGATATTGTTTGATTAATGCAAGAATGTTCATAATACTTGATGATATATAGATTCTCTCCAAAATAAATATAGATTTATTATTACTTATCTGAGTTGATACAGAATAAGGAAAAACAAAAATCCAAATCATGTGGTGGTTTTTTTGTCTCAAGTACAAATAAAAGAAAAACAAGAAACAAAACCTGTCAATTGTATTCTAATTCTTAAGAATCAAGTAGTTTTGAAAGGGTAATTTTCAGATCCAGTGAATCATTCTAACCCATTATCTGATAGCAAATGACTTAACATTTTATAATCTGTAATGGGTTTGGTAATATCAGGTAATTTACATGGAATTTTAAAAAACTAATGTTTTAGATTCTCATATTTCATATATGTGGAAGACATTTTCTTTGTGTTAATTAAATGCATATATTTTGAGGCCCTACTTGTGCAAACAGATGAAGAATGTATCATTTTCTATTCTGTATATGTGTGAAAATTAAAAATCCAAAACATTTCATTCACCTTCAGCCTTCCTAAACTCTTTAGGAAAGCTTACCGTGGACATAAGAAGTTGTTATAAAAATTTGCAAACAAGAACAAGCAAAAGAGAGGCAGACTCATAGATGGAGAGCGGATGACATCTAGCGGGGTAGAGTTTCGGGGGTGGAGAGATTGAGTGAAAAGGGAGAAGGACTCAGGGACACGGACAACGGCATGGTGGTTTCTGGGAGAAGCGGCTATAAGGGACTAAATGGTAATGGAAAAATATAATAAAGATTAAATTATAAAAGAAGTGTATGTGCACACATACACAATATTTATTAATTTATGTTGTTAGAGCCAGTTGTACTTAGTGATCATAGTAATTGCACTCCAGGTAATACCCATTTTCCCTAGTGATTAATGTAGCAACATTTAGTTTTCAGAAGGCTATTTCCTTAATTTGACTGGCTAGGAAAGACATTCCCTGTTGAAAAACAGGTGCAAACATCAATACCCAAGATAAGAGAGTGATCTCATGTTGTTTGTTGTGTCTCCAGTGCAGAGAATGTAGCAGGTTAAAGTCTGAAGATCCAGTAGAGTTATTTATCAGGAGTAAAGAACTAGAAAAATGTTGGCGTGATTCAAAGACTGAAATTGAAAGACTGATAGGAAGCCTATTAATAGCAAAATATCTGTCAAACACTCTGAATATGTTGGGGCTGTGTGACAAACATGTAAAATCAAACCCTGGCACAGTAATTATAGGTAATTTGGGAACTGTTTCTAATTTCCTTACTATGTGAATAATATCCCTATCCACTTGAGACAAGATTTGACTCTCTGTGGATCTTACTGAGGTTCTCACAGTTTGACACGGGCGACATTGTTTCAGTGTTCTCTATGCTGCTCTTCCGATTTTCAGCTCATTCTGAGTGAAAGGAAGGAAGATTTTGGTGTTAAATTCTGAGCAATTCCTTCTATTTGTTATGTTCTCTATGGTTGGATCTACTGTTAAGTTTTGGCAACTTTTACTAATTATGGATTAGGGATTGAATAATATGGTTCAAGTATATGTTCAATCATTTCTTCTAGGTATGCCAAATAAAATAAATCATAACCTTTCAGAATATTGCGTTTCATGCTAGTTGACTCAATAATTGTTAAAGACTCCTAGGTACTGCAAAATTGTTAGAAGGCGTTACCAACCGATCGGGGTAAGAATTGCAAGACTCTGAGCTGTACTATTAACATCATCTGTGAGAAAAGGAAAAGCAAAATAATAATAATAACAACTGGCTTCTTTTTTTGTTTCTAAAGATCGTGTTCATCTTATTTCCTATCATTAAATGTTCTTAAGTGAAAAAAATCAAAAAGCATTTAACATGCATATGCTCATCCATGGTTAACATTTCTTTAACCTTATATGGTGGTGTTATTTGTGTTTATTTGTTGTGTTATTTCTTTGTGTATTTCTTTGTTTACTTCTTTGACAAAGCATGTCATTTTTTGTTTACCTATCTGTATTTTGCTACTGCATGTCAAACTTTTTAAATGACTCATTGAAAAACTGAATTCTTGTCATTTTAAATTTCACTCCAAATATCGTGAACAATCTCTTTGTTCTCAAACATTGCTCCACATCTTTAGTTTGTGTAGGAGCACGGAAAGGAAGTGGACAAAAAATGACAAGAACTGTGAGGTGCAGCCAGCTTCGTACCTGGTAATCTGTTTAAGCTTGTTAAAGTTAAACCTAAATAAGATATATGTATTTATAATTTGAATCATTTGTGTTTCTTTTTTGTTTGCATGATATGATTTTGTTTTGTGTTTTGTTTTTTTCCACTCACCAGATGTTCCCATCACTTTGCCTCCCACTACTATCATCCCCTCCCTTACCACTGCAACAGTCACAGCCACTGTAGCCATAACAACCAGCCCAGCCACCTCTGCAACAGCCAGCAGCGTCAGAGGTACAGTATGCTTCTTTGTTATGGCCTGGCAAACACATTAAATGGAACTCTAAAGGGTTTTTTTAAAGATATTTTTTTAAGGGTAGAAAAATTGAGATCCAGTTTTAGTGAATCATAGACAGTAATTAAGACACCTAAATTACTATTAATTAAAGTGATTGGAATAGAATATGAGACAAATGTTTTATTTTAATTTTAGTGTCACTTATAACTATTATGATAACATTCCAGAATATAGGTGAAAATTTGTTCCAGAATATAAATTAAAAATATTCTACAACATTGAGCAAATTTAAAGTATGAGCATGAACACTATTTATTAACTCTTTTAAATGCAAACAAAGAAATAAGTTCAAAGATGCAGAGATAGCTTCTGCTTTTTTAAAAGCCTAGTTAAATGTTAAGAAGTTGTTTATTTCTCTGCAACCAGATCAAATTACTCAGTGTTGAATTTGTTCTAAGATGGACATAATGCATGGGTCATTAAAAACTATATGAAAACATAGAATGTTTAAGTAAGTATTCAATGTAGTAGCCCAAAGTGATTTCCTGAGTGGACCCACTCATTCTAACAGAGTAAAAACAAATGTTCTAGAGCTACCCAGCAGAACAGGAATTAATATTGGCTCCATGAGTATTTCTTGGTTAGCAGCCTATTAATAAGCATTTTTGCCTCAAGAACAAAAATCTTAAAGAAATGACAGTATTTTTAAAGGGGAAAACAAATATTTACATAGGGTTCAGAAATATGAAAGAGCATTCCTGAGCAGTCATTAAGTAGTTAGTAGATGGTGAAGAATAAAAAGAGTTGTTTGAGTGCATTATAGAAAAACACATTTTAAACTTGATTTCTGCATAAGCAATGTTCAAAGAAAATTTGTCTTATTTAAGTCTGTCTTTTTCTACTTCTTATATGTGTTTTGTGTCATGTTGGCTATACTAATGTGTGTTAACAATTTAACTTAAAGTCATGGAGACCCTACATTAATATATATGTAATTAAAGTTGTACCAAGGGAAGGCTTAGAAGTATTTTCCTTGTAAGGATTGTTCAATTAGACTGTTTTCTTGAAATTTTTATCAATTCTCAATATTAAATTGAGTCGCTAGCTTTCACTTCACAGTTATCATAGCATTTTTCTCTTTTCCAAAAATTATATTTGACAATTGCTAATTTTTAATAATTATGTCAAATATATTATACAATGTACAAGATTGAGAGCTAAAGTTTGATGATAGTAACAAAAATACTTTTTTCAAAAATACCATTTTTGGCCCTGCTGGTGTAGCTCAATGGATTGAGCGCGGGCTGGGAACCAGAAGGTCCCAGTTCGATTCCCAGTCGGGGCACATGCCTGGGTTGCAGGCCAGGTCCCCAGTGAGGGCCATGTGAGAGGCAACCAAACATTGCTCTTTCTCCCTCCCTTCTCCTCTCTCTAAAAAAAATAAATAAATAAAATCTTTTAAAAAATACTATTTTTGTTTTAGTATTATTAAATAAATTATATTTGAGCTAAATCTACAAGTGACAAAAGTTTAAAGATCTTTCTTTTAACAACTTACATAAAAGTGGGAGAGAAATAATAAAGATGAAGAAAAAGTTAAAAAATACTTTATGATGTTATATGAAATGGAAAATATCCAAAGTTCTACTTTACTTAAATTTATTATTTTTTGAAGATTTTTACAAACAATAATTCAAATGAAATATAATTATTTCATACTAACAAAATCTCAATTATAATATTACATTGCAATTTTATTAACATATCATTTTGATAGAAAATGAGGGAAGTATATTGATTTCAATTTTTATTTTAAAGATCTACTTATAGCCTATTAATCAGTTATGCTTTCTTTCATCAACAAATATTTATTGAGTACCTGCTATACATATGGGATGATGCCAGGTATTAAAATTACAGAAATTAAAGGTATTGAATCTTGATATGTTACTTATTGCATTTTAATTAACCTGTTTAAACAAAATTAGTTTTGTATGTTTTCAAGTAATTTGCTTATTTGTAGGTTTCCTAAGATGTGTTGTAAACTTCGTATCATGTACTTTAAAAGTGCTAAAAGGATTAATTTCCCTCAGATGAACACACAAATAATCCAGCCTCAGGTGACACACACATGTGCACACAGCATTTGCTTTTTTTTAACCAAGTAGTTGAAATGTAGTATTTTTCATGTGGCACCAATATGTATGGAAAGCAATGCACTTTGTAAATTGATCAATCCATAGTATTTATTTTATATAGAAAAAATAGCATTAATATTAAATGTTAGTCTAATGCTTATTTTTCCTTTCTGTCTTCAACAGTCGGGGTCTGAGGGAAGTCACCAAGCTCACCTGCATGGTCAATTGTTCTAGTTCATAATTGAGGGAGTGGGAGATTCAGTTAGTACACAAATATTGTTATTAATTTTTTCCTCTAACCCTTTAAGCTACTATATGATATTCCCTTATTTGTGCATTACCTATTAAATTAGACCTTTCAAATACAATTATATTTTAAATGGAATTTATTTATAAAAAATAGTGAAAGCTGAAAATTATGGTAAAACTATATCATAATAAGAATATGCTTGCTAAGAAAAGCTGAGAAGTAAAGAGAACTAAATATTTTCAGCTTGTAGGTTTTTAAAAAAGATTATATTCCATCACTTTCATTCACAAATATGAAATCAACTAACTATATATTTATTTTTTAAAGATTTTATTTATTTATTTTTAGACAGAAGGGAAGGGAGGTAGAAAGAGAGGGAGAGAAACATCAATGTGTGGTTGCCTCTCATGTGGTCCCCACTGCGGACCTGGCCCACAACACAGGCATGTGCACTGATTGGGAATCAAACTGGTGACCCTTTGGTTCCCAGCCCGCGCTCAATCCTCTGAGCTACACCAGCAGGGCTAACTATATTTTATTCTATTATACTTGAATGGAACTTCTTCAAATTTTATAAATGTTAACATTTGTCTAGCTATCTAATTAATGACCACAAATAAATCACTGTTGTCTCCTTTGACACTCTTTGACCAATCCTATTGTTGCTGATTTTTCCAACCTAAGGTATAGTGAACATCAGTGTAAAAAAAAAAATTAAAGAATCACAGTCATGACCCTGGCTGGTATAGCTTAGTGGATTGAGCGCAGGCCTGCGAACCAAAGCATTGCTGGTTTGATTCCCAGTCAGGGCACATGCCTAGGTTGCAGATGAGGTCCCCAGTATGGGGTGTGCTAGAGGCAACCATACAATGATGTTTCACTCCCTCTCTTTCTCCCTCACTTCCCTATCTCTCTAAAAATAAATAAAATCTTAAAAAAATTCCTTTAAAAAAGAAGAATCACAGTCATGACAATATTATAAATCAAGATGAAATAGAGGAAAAGAAACTACTCAAATTGTCAGTCATAACCTTAAGAATCTTTGCATCTCTTCAGTTTGTACATGAAATGTATCTCTGTTTGGAGGAAGAGGATCTTCAACCAAATGAGAGAAAAGCTAGCAATTAGCAATAGCTTGTTATAAATAAGGTGTTAGAACACAGAGAAATGAGCAAACTCAAATAGTCATGGAAAAGAGAGAAAATAAGTGAACCCTGGAGACGTCTTTGGGTGTGAAGGTTTAGCTCATCTGTTTAGAAGGTGTTGGACGGTGAAACAAGTGGAGTCTCAGCAATTTCATTAGGAATATCAGAAATATTAACAGAAGTACTTAATTCTCAGGTCGTCTTGAAAATTGGATATTATGTAGAGTTCTGGAAATATATTCAGCACTCAATGTATGGCAGGATATTACTCAGTTCTGTTTAACAGAACAAATGTGTTTACTTGTAATTGTATCATACAATGAATGCAATGCTACATTTTCCTATTGAATTACAGTTTTAATTCTGGCAAATATTTTTGGTGTTTGTGTAGTGATTACTTATTAATTTTAGACCTATGTTAATTGATTATATGAAAAAGGTAACAATTGTATTAAAGCATATGGAACTTTATATCTATCTATCTATATATATATCAGTCTATATTTATCCATCCATTCATCCATCCTTGAATTTAAACATAGTTTATAAACTCCCCTTGTTATAGTATTCTTGATATATACTATATATCTCAAATATAAAACATTTTTATAGATCTCAAATTGTTTTCAATACACAAAAGCATTGCTATAACACAATTTCATTTCTGCTTTTGGAAATTGCAGGGGTTTTCTCTTTTTCTTTCTTTTTCTTTTTTTTTAGACTAGTGGTCTGATTAGCCCTATCATTCAATATACATTAGAATGCATATGTGTGTATAAATATATATATATTTTTTATATAAATATATATAAGAGAATACACATATATATTCTCTTATAAATGTCTATATAGTATTAATAGGGCACTGTGATAAATTTTAGTGAGTTAAATATGATAATTTATAAAATTGTTCCAAATGACCTGATGTGATTTTTAATATAGATATTATTTTATCATGGTATGTTTTATTTGAAATAATTTTCTAATTTTAATCATATAAAATTTTAATTTTATAATAACTGTGTCATAATCTAGGAATATTTAGCAGTATCATTATATAGATGATATGAAGGTATTGAAAATTTAGGAAACATAGATTACACATATTGACATATATAAATGTCTATGTCTATCATAAATTTTATTTTATTTATTTTATTTTATTTTATTTATCTTAAAGAGAGGGGAAGGGAAGGAGAAAAAGAGGAAGAGAAGTATCACTGTGTGGTAGCCTTTCGAATATCCGCACTGGGAACCGGCCTACACCCCAGGCATGTGCCCTGACTGGAAATTGAGCTGGCAACCCTTTGGTTTTCAGGTCAGCACTCAATCTACTGAGCCACACCAGCCAGGGCTATTTATCATCATTTTTAAATTAGAATTTACAACTCTAACTTTATACTTACCAAGAGAGAATAACTAAACTGCTATTTGATATCTGTTTTTTATATCTGAAAGACTGCAAATGTCCTAAAAGAAATAGATATGGAGAGAAAATATATCTCTCATATTTCTTGTCCTAAAACTATTAGTGTGTTCAAGTATTTCATGCATTTCAATATAACAGATGGGGGAAAATTCTAGAAATGGTGATGAAATTATTTGTACAATCTATGTAAAAATCCAAATGAATTATTTGTTCAATATAGATTTGGTTTTATGTCTTTGACATATGTAAAGGATGACTTTATATTAATAAAATCACATCATTTATGTAGTAATCTGTGGGGAGGCTCTGCCTGCAGAGCTCCTCCCAACCGCTGTAGTTAAGAATAATTCTACCAAGACATGATCTGCTTGGGGAAGAAGGCTAACCAGTCTCTCAGAGGACAAAGGTGTTTAACCCCTCTCTCAATGGGCTTTTATTGAGTGGAGCTGCATAGGGATGCATAGCAAAGAAAGGAGGTGTGGTTCACAGATAACATTTATGGAATCACAGTGGTCCTTCTGAGTCAGGGTCTGGTAGACAGGGTGATGCCAATTGGCTGCACAATCTTGGGAAACAAACCTGTATTGTGCTTGGACCCTTAACATTTAAATTGTGGACATTCTTAGCAAAGCAGGTTTCACAGGACTTTATGCATTCTTTCTGAAGCCTAATCTCCCCGTGTCGGGAACAGCCAGTTCCAGCACAGGGCTGCACCCCCTTAGGCATTATTTCAGGCCTGAATCAGGCAGGGGAAGCAAGGCAACCAAGAGATTAGGAGAGTTTTTACACATGGAATGAGGACTCAGGCTATGATAAAGATGAGGGATGAGAGTCTTTTGTCCCTTCTCCACAATCCCCTAAATCCTTCCCTGATGGGCCCTTTTGCTGCTGTGCCTGTCTTAGATTGTTCCTGTCTTGAGTAATCTTATCCATCATTGACTATCCAGCCATCCTCCAGGGGCCAGCAGGGTGAAGTAAAAGGGGCAGAGGCTGAGCCCCTGCTGGGAGGATAAGTTTTGTCTCCTTAGTGGCTTATGGTGCTAAGATCCCCTAGCCATGGGACTTTTATGCCTATCAGTGTGGTTACAGCTCCTGAAAACAGACAGAACACTTCCCAACAGTAATATCAACCAATTTACAAGTTATAATGAGGTTAACAGTAATGGAACCTTAATTCAGGGTGGCACTGTAAAACAAAAACAAAGGATTTTTTTTTTTTTATTTAAGAAATCAACCATATCAAATTATCTGCAACCTGTATAATAATGATCAACCTCACAAAATTTAGAGATGGGTGCTGTTGTGTTGGTCTTGGACTATTAATAATTATGCTCTTGTTTAGGAATGCCTGAGGCTCTCACCTGTGTCCTTATCACTTGTAGAAGCTCCCAACAAAATTTATCACTCACAGGCCCTGGAGGACCACACAGTGAGGTCACAGGTAGAAAGAGAGAGAGCAAGCAAGTACACAGACCTGGGACTCTGTTTTTATTAGGATTCAAGGATGGGTGTCTAGGGTTTTGTGTGTTGGCTCTTTATTGGCGAACATAAAACAAAATAGAAAGAATGGCATTACAGTGCAGGAAGGGAGGAGAGGAGTTACTCAAAACCATCAGTTATCTAGTTTACCTGGGCTTTCTGAAGGAGGGAACTTCACAGGTTGCATATTCTAGTCTTTATCTGGTGTTTTGCTAGTAACTGTATCATATTGCTGGCAATGTATTCATTCAATGTGGATGTCTTCTGAAATGAATGCCTTGGCAATCAAAGCTTCATCCAAAAACACTTATACTACAGGTCCTGAATTCTTCACAATTAAATTACACAGTAATTGTGTTACTAATGTTTAAAAATGTAATGTTAAATGAAATATTTTAAATCATCCATGTACAATAAGATGAATTATAGCATATATCTAGAATGGAGAATATAGCTCCAGTCTAGAATTATAGACCCACAATTTTTAGCCCATACACTGCTATTGTATTTTTTTAAAGATTTTATTTATTTATTTTTAGACAGAGGGGAAGGGAGGGAGACAGAGAGGAAGAGAAACATCAATGTGTGGTTGCCTCTCACATGGCCCTCAGTGGGGACCTGGTCCGCAAACCAGGCATGTGCCCTGACTGGGAATCGAACCGGGACCCTTTGGTTCACAGCCCGTGCTCAATCCACTGAGATACACTGGCCAGGTCATGTGTTTTTAAGTCATGTGAATCATAAAACTTAATTATTTAACTGTAAATGAACTTGGGGACTTGTTTGACCATTAAGTACAATCCTAAAGCATTGCTATTTGAAAGATCTTAATAAATAACTACTTTCCATTTCTATAGGTTTTCTGAAGCTTAGTGACTTGTAAAAAATAAGTCAGGTTCACACAGTTAAGCAAATGAACACTGCGGCAAATGAAAAGTTGCTGTAGTGTTTACTTTGTGACAGCATAGAGAAATTGAGATGGATTGTAAAATTCTATTCATATTTAATGAGCATTTAAAATTAACTACCATTGGCTAAATGTTAATGATGAAATAGTATATTATATGTAGATTTCTTTATATCAATTATTATTTATTTCTCTGGTTTCAAAATAAAATATACTAAAATAAAATAAACACAAAATGCATATACATGCACTTCAAACCACTGTCTGGAGCCTTTATTTAATTATAATTAATTCAGTTTAAAAAGTAATAATGATTTGATCTGTGCTTCTATTATCTATTTCCTTCAAGTCAAAAGAAACTCCGGTTTATATTTTACTTACTTTCAATAATGTGTCCTTTCCCTTTTGAATTAGATACTTAAAAAAATTGAAGACAAAGAGATAAAAAAGCATTTATCAGAATAAAAGAAAAAGAAAGCTAACACTGGAAAAAATGAATGAAGTAAAATCATTCTGGCTCTAAGTTAGTGACTATAAAAACACTGAAATAGAGCACTTACAATTGTAAAATATATCATCTTGACACAGTTAAATCCAAAAGTGTGCAAATCAAGAAGTTGTTTATGAGCTTATATTATGAGTGTTTAGCTATAAAAATGTTTCTGGTTTTCTTGGTGCTAATAAAACACAGTTTGCATGGTGTTATAAGATTTTAAAAATTAAGTGTCAATATGTTGTTTTTTTCCACTTGTCAAAAATCAAGCAATAATTCAGTTTCCAGATGGTCCTTATAATGAGACCTGCTTATCTGCAAAAAGACAGGTTTCCACATTTAGCTAAATAATTGTAGCTAAATTTCCATTAGTCTTTTAAAAAACATAATTACTATATGAAGTTGACTCAGTTTTAAAATTAAATATATGAAACATAGTTCATTATGAAAAAAAGGATCCTAAAAATATTTCTTACTTGGAAAGAACAAGCAACACATATGTTCTATAGTTGCAGGCTCTCCAACCTTGCTTATGAGTGCCATATTGTTAGCACTAAAGGGAATGGCCACAGACTGGGCATGAGTGGACATGCAGAGTGGGGTTTCTGGGCTTTTCTTTCCATATATATATATGGAGAGAGAGAGAGAGAGATAGATATAGATAGATATGTAGATAGAGATATAAAATCAGTTTCCTTCAAGCATTTACCAAATGCCATAGAAATAGGTATATATTTAAAAATTTTTAAATTTATTTTAATAAAGATTTTATTTATTTATTTTTAGGGAAGGGGAAGGGAAGGAGAGAGAAGGAGTGAAACATCAATGTGTGGTTGCCTCTGGCGCACCCCTTACCTGAGACCTGGCCTGCAACCCAGGCATGTGCCCTGACTGGGAATCAAACCATGACCCTTTGGTTCGCAGGCTGGCACTCAGTCCACTAAAACTTTCAAATATATATATGTATATATTTTGCAATACTACCTATTATGGGTAACAGAACACTTATGCTCCATTCTGTTTACTAAGAACACTCTTGTGGATTGTGCAATTTACAGCAAAAAAAATTTTTAAGGGTTTCTTTATTTGGCTTAGATCCATTTACACAGAGACCTTTGTTCTATTAGTTTACATTTCTTTTAAGTAAACAGTCTACTTGTTTTTACTTTTATAAATGTAGGAATAGTTCATTGATTTTATGATAATAATCCTGGTTTTAATATAATCTAATAATGTGTACAGTTCCTGCAAAACAACTTCCAAGAAAAAGAAAATGTTTCCTAGTAGACCATGTGCCATTTTCTTTAATTCATTTTATATAATATGTATATACATATACTATTAAATTAAAAATTTCCATAATTATTATATTCCAGAAAGCCCATCACTTATAAAATATCAAGACTAAATGAATTGCTTATTATTAGGATGGTAATCTGTTTTATATTTTAAAATTCAGCCTGCATATATGAATAAATGCATTTCTAGAACATCTTTAAATTTATTTTAAAAATCATTAATAAACTAAACTGGTTGTATCTTTCTTACGAACCAACATATTAAATTTATAAGCTGTGCCTTTGAAGCTGCAAAGATTGCCTGCACTGCTCCTGCTTCTTTGACACTCCACATGAAAGACACAGCTAATAACCTCCTATGTAAGCTTGGCGGAACACCGAATTGATACTAATTAAACCAACTTTAGGATGGAAGGTGACCTTGCCTTCAGCTGGAACTTTCTGCCAGGACAATAAATAAGAGCAAATGCCACAAAGCGTGATTTCTGAGAAGGATCTAATATAATCTATTAACTTCAGGGAGTTGGTGGAATTCAATAAGTACTTGGATAATTGTAATATTTTAAAACATCTCTCACTTCAATAATACAGTAGCTTTTTATTTCTTTAGATTTCAAGTAATCTCCTGTTAACTTTCTATACTTACTTAAATTAACCTGTGGCCGGAAAATTAAAAGCTGCTTGATATAAAGTGGGCATAAGTTGAATGCAAGGCAAGAATACAGATTTTTCCAAATGACTTCTCCAACATGTACATAATATTTGTACAATTTTAGTATTAGAACTGCTTATGCTTAAGCTGCAGTAACACTGGCTTTTAAATAAAGAAATGCCTTTACAAAGTGATTAAGAGAAATGACTAAGAAACAGAAACTGTCCCAGTAGGTACACAGGTTTACTCTATTGCAAGAAAAACTTTCAAGTTCAATGATTTATAGCAGTTTCACAGTTAAAATTTGAGTTCAATAATGTTAAAAAGAGTCAATAAAGTTACTATAAATGCTAGCCATTAAGTAGGAACATAAATTAAACTTTCTTTGCCAACACTGTATGAAGAATTACATTGGTGTAAAGGGAATTTTGTTCAAAGTGTTCACTATAATAAACAAAAATACCTAATTTAAGTCCAGTTATTTTTCATTTAAGAAAAAGAAATAAACTCAAATATTCTCAGGGCTATTTTATTTAACTCACTAGTAAGCAAAGAATGCTAGGTAATAAGTGTTTTAATAGGAGAGAAGAAAGCAAATTTGAACTAACATGAGAAATCAGATTGGATTCATTGAGAAACATATTTTTTCAAAAGCATTTGAACCTAATTTGATGTCTAATAACCAAGTTCCCTAATAAGAAAACATGCTCTTTTGGTGTAGTCTGTGTTAAAGTGAATAAATTACCATGGTCTTAATATATTTTTCCCTTGAAGTTGTGTTCGTTAAATATTAATGATAAACCTTTTTTCTAGTTTAGACATTGTTATTCATATATCAGCAAGAATTGATGACAATCTCAAAACATAGCTATAGACTTTTTAATGACATTTTCACGGAAGTATGGGTGAAGTTTGGGGAATTCATATTGGAAGGAGAAGCAGGAGAGAGTACTCTCAACAGTAAGGTGTTTACCTGCACTGGATCTGAAGGAAATGCGTTACCAGATTTAGAGAACTGGAGACAGAAAAGGGCAGCTTGAACAGAGCAGTAGTCAAAGAAGGTCACGGCCAGTATCCAAACCTAAATCAAGTGGGGACACTGGGGGACAAATGATCAGTATCGAGCCTCTTCCCTCCCCTGCTTTCCAGAAATTTCCCATGAACTAACTCCAACCAAAAATCAGAGGTCAGAGAACCTGGATGATGCAGTGCAAAGAAATCAGTCTGTCAGAGCACAGAGCAAGGCAAACAAGGGTAGGGGATGGATTTGGGGACTGAAAGGAAAATGAACAGGAGGACATATATGTGTCTAGGATGTCATCAGGTTTGTTTAAAATATGTCATCTAATTTGATCACTTGGGATGATTTGATGACTATTTTAGTTTTGGATTTTTTCTCATTAATGTACATATTGCAAGTCTATAATAGAAAACTAATAATGGAGCTAATAATGGTGGTAAAATAGCAGCCCTCCCAATTCATTCAAATACATAATTTCCCTGGTAAAACAACAGTCAAAAAGAAAGAAACGAAAAAACACTGTAGATGGTAGAGGACAGATTATGAAGCTTGATAAGGCTGGCTTTGTTATCATATTTTAAAATATCTTTAAAAATCTATTTTTACCCTTTAGGTATCCTAATTTCCAAGAGATAATCCTTTTAAATCTTGCTATGAAGAATACTCATCTAATTCATCGAGTGGTGATAGATTCCTAACTTGCAAAGTTCTCAAATCTACTTGTATGGACTCAAACTATTTCTTTTATTTGAATGAAATGCTTTGAAAATCATCGTGGTTCTGGGATGCAGGGGGATAAAGCTCTAAAAATGAGCCAATCATAAGTTAATAATAAACTGATATATGTATATGTCTTATTAACTTTCTACTAATAGAATTTTAGTGTCATATACACACATAATTTTCAGTCTCAAGGTAATAGTTGTTCAGAAAAGAAAATCATTTTCTTCATAAAAGATTTTAGAAACCATAATTATGGTCTTTAATATATAACATAATATATCTGTCTTAAATGTTTTTAAAGTGTGTGTATATTATTAATTCAGCTAAGTTGGTAGATTAAAAATATATAAAATATAAATAATTTAACTTGTTTTCACTGTAACGTACACCTATTTGTCTATATTATACCTTGTGACCCTCCACATTTTACCACTGACAGGGCAGAAAGTTTTGTTCAGAATGAGATTTTTTTTCCTCACCAGAGGACATTTTTTTCTTTCCTTTTAGAGAGAGAGAAAGGGAGAAAGAGAAGCATTGGTCAGTCGATCACCTCCTTTTTGCCTCAGAATTATGATCAAAGTGAAACCTAGGTATGTGCCCTGATCAGAATTGAACCCGCAACCCTTTGGTTATCAGGAGAATGCTAACCAGCTGAGCCACATTAGCCAGGGCAAAAATAATTTTTGAAGGACTAGGAATAAAAGTCTAACTTTTCTAAAATTTCTAGATACTTTATTCTATACTTTGAGAGTTAGTTGGAAACTGAGCACACATCTCAAAATGCTGTTTTAGGGAACTAACAACAAATCCTCACATGCTTTTCTTTTAATCCTGCCGGATTAATCCAGATCTATTCCAATTTAATTTTAAGTCAGAAAAAAAAAAGAATACAAATGAGAAGGAAGTTCTAATAATGGTTCACTTTAATACTCCATATTAATATTTATAATTTATCTAATCAATATATGACAATCTATCCATGTAGGATTTTTCCAGGATGATATATCAGCATGGAATTTTAAAGTATAGTATACAGCATGTTCTCAGGGTATAGACATTCTTTCACCAGGCTAACGAGGAAGAATAACTGGGCTCAGCATGAGATACTGAAAATAATTGCTGGGGCAAGATATTTTGGTGTCATCTTTATTTACCCTCTGGACATGTGATCTTAGGCAAGGCAATTTATCTCTCTGGACGCCAGCTAGCTATGTGAATTCTAACATCTTTTCTGCTCCTGAATTCTATGGAATATGATATGAATATGTGAGTCCTTTGCCAGGGAACAGCAGAGTTTCTGGTATTTTTCATTCAGAACTGGTGTATAAAATCTCTCTTCCAAGGACATTATTTAAATATTTTCAAACATAATCCCACACTTTGAACTCATTTGTGTTTGAATATTCTGAAAAACTAAAAGTTTACAAGTGAATTATTAGACTCTGACCACACAATATTTGGCCTTTAGGTTACTGTTTCCTAGCCATACGCCCATCTCTTCCCCCATCATTTCCATTTTCACATTCATTTCTCTCCAAGTGTTTTCTCTTCCAAGTCTTTATATACCTAGAGATGATTCTATCTGTAAAATTCCCATCCTCACAGCATGGTGGTAAAATAAATGTTGAGTTCCAGCTGTGATGTGCACAAAACTAAAGTATATGGTCAAGTTTTGCAGTTCTGTATTTGAGTCCAAGCCTCTTCTGATCAACCACTTTGTAACCAAATCCCCAGCTTAAATCAACTTTCTGATATTATTTTATGTTGGAATTTAAGACTGATCCATTTTAACTGAATTAAAATGGTTATAGAAAAGTAAAATGGTGAAGAACATAATCTGTGGATTCATATCATTTGGGCTCTTTTTACCATTTTGCCATCGATAAGGCTTGTGACTTTTCTTAAGCTCTCTGTGCTTCTGCTTTTAGATAAAAAAAAGTGCAGATATTAAAAACAGCATCAACTTTAGAATACAGTTTTCAATTAAATATATGTATACATTTAACTTAATTAAAACAATGCCTTGCTCACAATATTCAATGTTTTAGTTTTTATAATAATTATGAACAATTTTCTGAACCATCTTAAAAATATAGGATAAAGATGATTTTTTTTTGTATCAGTGAGATTCAATGACACTTGATAGGTGAAAGCTACAGTAAGTGGAAGAAAGATCATTCTCTAAAATCACATAATTTCTTTTTAAAATCTAGAACTTAAGGATTTACCATGTGATTTAAAGTAAGATAAAAGTCTTACTGAAAGTCTTAATTATTCAGTTCAATCAGATAAATTATCAAATAAGTCAGAAATATTTTTTAAACAAAAGTGACATACTTTGTAATAAATTTTCCTCACCAAATATTAACAGGCATCTACAAAGTCTTCACTAGCATAAATATTTAATTTGGATTTCATGCTCATGATATGCAAGTTATACTTCAAGCTCCAGTTTTCCTATCTCAAAAATGATTTATTTATTTATTATTAAATATTTTATTGTTGTTCTATTACAATTGTCCCAATTTTCCCCCTTGTTCTCCTCCACCCAGCCGACCCCCTGCTCCCACAGTCAGTCCCCAAACTGTTATCCATGGGTCATTTGTACACGTCTCTTGACTAGTCCCTTTCCCTTCTTTCCACCCTTATTCCCCTTCCTCTTCCCCTCGGTGGCTGCCAGTCTATTCCTTGTTTCTCTGCCTCTTCAAAAATGAGTTTTTAACCTATAGTAATCAGAGGGGAGGGAGAGGAGTATAACAGGGGAAAGAAGGGGAAGGGTTGTCAAGGAACATGTATAAATGACCCATGGACAGAGCCAAAGGAAGGTAAGAGTGAGTGTGGGAAGTGCGGGTGGGTGGAGCAGGGGAAAATGGTGGGGGAGGGAAATGAGGACAATTGTAGTTGAACAACAATAAAAAAGTTGAAAAAGTGTTTTTTTTTTTAAGATTTTATTTATTTATTTTCAGAGAGAGGAGAAGGGAGGGAGAAAGAGAGGGAGAGAAACATCAATGTATGGTTGCCTCTCACGTGGCCCTCACTGGGGACCTGGCCCGCAACCCAGGCATGTGCCCCGACTGGGAATTGAACCGGGACCCTCTGGTTCCCAGCCCGCGCTCAATCCACTGAGCTACACCAGCCAGGCCTGAAAAAGTTTTTTAAAAAGTTATTCTAAGCATCAAAGCAAGTATTAATTGAAATGCCCTATCATTGTCATAATATGGGTGATTTTATTCCCTAAATATGAGGGAACTATTATTATAATATATATTTAAGGTATCCCATTATTTTTTTTTTTAATTTGGGCTTGCTTATATCAAATGACACCATTATATGTCAAAATATTATCATTATTTATCATTAATTAGTGTAACTTAATACTCATATTTGGTGTATTGACCTGATGAAGACACTAATTTCAAAACAACCCCTTATATAGTCAGTTGATTAAAATATATTAAAACTCCTGCAGTAAATTAAAGAACTTTATGAAATTTTTGGGAAATTACCTAAACACATTTAAGACTTGGCAGACTTTTTTCTCATTGATTAGTCATATTTTAAAATTTCTTTGCTTTCCAGTAATTTTTAACTTTTTTTCTATAATCACATTTTAAATAAATTTATCACAGTTAAGTTAGTTTAAAAATGTTAAGCAAAATAAAGAAAAGTGTCTATCCTTATCCTACACTCTTGAGATAAACTTACATTTTTGAAATATTATTCTGGAGATTTCATTATGATTATATGTATGTATGCTGTTTATACAAAAAATTGTTGATGTGAAATACTATTTTATATTTTCCTTATTATTTTTATATCATGATTATCTCACTATGTTAGTATGATAATTCCACATCTCTTTTGATGTTTTCTTGAGTTTAAATAAGAATTATAATTTCTAATAATGCTTTTCTGTTTACAGTGAAAAATTTAAAATATAGAGATTTTATGGTTTCAAGTATATATTCAATATAAAAGAAAGACAATGACTATTATAATTTTTTAAAGTCCAAGACAATTAAAAGATCCAGTGAACATTGTGGTTAAATAGTATTGTACCTATTTATTCAGTGGAATAATTTAATCAAAATTTCATAATTTTACAGGATCTAAATATCTTAATAATTCACTATTCAACATGTGGCAAGATATACTTATGTTGAAAAGTTATTCTTCTTAAAGTTACACTGGTATTGATTTTAAAATAAAATAAAAGTTCTGCGGTATTATTATAATGATATACAAATAATATAAATAAACTTCTACTTAATAATGTCATTTAACACTTTATTCTTGCTTAAGTAATTCTTAAGATAACATAGTAATAGATTTATCTCGTGCAAAGTTTATCTACCACAATATCCTTGAATATTTTTTGCATTTACTTGGCAATTTAAAAATAGTAAAATATCCTCCAGCTGGTGTGGCTCAGTGGATTGAGCACCGGCCTACTAACCAAAAGGTGGCCAGTTTGATTCCCAGTCAGCACATGCTTGGGTTACAGGCCAGGTCCCCAGTAGGGGGCACGAGAGAGGCAAACACAGCATTGCTTCTCTCCCTCTCTTTCTCCTTCCTTTCTCCTCTGTCTAAAAAGTAAATAAATAAAATTATTTTTAAAAATAGTAAAATATTAGAATGATAGAAACAATCTTCAGAACTATGTAGCCTACCTATCTTTCATTTTTGAGCTGAGGAAATTGAATCACAAAGAAAGGACTAGATTTATGAGCATATATTATTTGATGCCATAACCAGTTCTAAAACCAAATTTTTTGAATCACATTTTTTTCCACAATGACTCATGATAGGTATTATTTTCCTATATACAGAGGCATTTGGTTGACAATTTATAACTTTATATGTAGTCCAAATCATATAATTTAAGAAGAGGAAATAATGAAAGACATACTTTTAAATAATAAAATATTATAAGATCTTATTCACCTAAAATATCTTAATACTATGAAACATAATTAGAGGGAGTCAAATTTGAAAATTTATAATAATACCACTCTTTAAAATAATACCACTAAGAATCATTGATTATCAAACCTTCAAGAGCCTTTTGAGGAGAGTTTTCAACTCCTTCCTTTTACTGATGATCATACAGCTTCAAAATTAGAACTAAAATTCCTTAACACATAATTCTATTTACCATTCTATACAAATAGTACAACAGTTAAAGTAGATAATAAATCAAGAAAAAAACAATATGGCAATTCTAAATTGATAAAACACCTATAAATGTGTAGAGGTCTTGCTAATATTCTTTTAGGAATACATAGATATCAGGCTCAATCTGATTGACACTTTATTGTTCTGAAATATTCTGAGAAAATTTATAATTCTCCTTCACAAAATTCTTCAGAAAGATTTTATACATCGTTTCTTATACATCCCTACCCCAATCTGATGGGACACACATTTTTGAACCTGGGATTAGTTGTTGGGATTAATTATTTTACTGGATTTTCCTAAACATCCAGTTTTAGCAATCCATTAGCTAAGTCTTAAAACAAGATAAAGGATTCCCAAGTAGAATACCTCTGAAAATCCTGTCCTTATGCTTCCTGATTATCCTTATTAGTTTTAATAACTTTCTCTGCTATCCCATTCTAGCCCTAAGATCCTCATCGTATTATCAGAAGTGCTATGTGATACATCAGTTAGTGTTGAACTGTAATTGATTTGTCTTCCTTCCAAAAATGAATTCTCTGGAATATATCCAAGGTCAGGCCTCTCACTTTCTTTTCTCCAGGCAGTTTGGCTTTAAAATGAAAGTATTTCGTTTAAATTATGTCTGAATGTTTAGGTGTTCAAAACCTAAAGGAAATCACTTTGAAAGTTAGATCTATGAGATGCAAAGAAGATAAAGAAACATAAATATACTTATCAGTGTAAAGAATTAATTTAAGGTTTCAGAATGAACCCCCAGTGAAATATTATTGTAGTATTTGCATTACTACAACTTAATTTTGTTATTAAAACATTAACTTTAACAACATCTTCTTGATTATTTACCCAGAATTTATAAGCTGAGATCATCACTATGAATATAGAAACTGTTTGAAAATTATAAAATATTACAAATACCTGTTTCTCAGAACTGTTCCATTTACAAAAACAAAAAACAATTTTTTTTCAAGCTGGCCAGGAACCTATTACTTTTTTATGGGAAAAAGAGAAACATTAATATTCTAAGAAAATCACAAATAAAAATAATGTATTTTAAAAAAGGGCTATTTTAAAAATTGAATCAATTGAACGTTTAGCCCACTAGCATTTGATTACTATTATGCCATGTATGTGATTGTGCATGTGGGTATAATAATGTCAAATGGAGAAAAGTTAAGATTTTCATATTTCTTAAACAATTTATCTTAGTATTTTACACTTTTTTAGGGAGCCCTTCGTCCTTTAGCAGATGAGATGAACATGCCATCTAGGAAACAACACAATTTTGAAGAGGGATCTTGGTAGGGACAGAACTTTAAAATAATAGCTAAATGTTGTGGTCTGGTCTTTGGTCAGTAAAAAATTAATATATCAATCAGTTCAGTGATATAAAACCCTTAGAAAAAGCAAACATCATTTATCATCAACTTATTCTGTAAATATGTATTTGAATGTTTCCCTTGCCCTAAGTATTCAGTATTTAAGCAGCAAGGTACACTTTTCTGTGAGAGAGACCACCTAACCAAAAAGGTGAGAGACAAATATAGATCCTAGGAGTCTATATAGTGATCCCACCACACAGACTTCATTAGCATAATTAAAATACTTAAGAAATAGGAGTAGAGAAGCACAGATGCATAGTTTTTTAATGTGGCATATATATGCATATTTTTCATTTCTGTTTTGAAAAACTTTGGTTTCTGTACTGTGGTAAAATAAATAAGATCATAACTTAGGTTTTATTATTGCTACAGCTAATTTTCTAAATTTTGACACTTTTATGACATTTCCACTAGGTACAGTTTTACTGTTTAAGAGAACCTGGGAAATAAGGAGTTCTTAGTTCTTTCAATACTGTTTTCATCTGGAAGATATGTGTTCTCAAACACAACTACGAATTGGATATGTAAAGATGATGCAAAAAGTCACATGTACAAAGTAGATAAATAAAGCATTACACATTAAAATTAAGCATAAGATACAATAGTGAAAAATAAATCTTCATATATCCATGCACTAACTAGTTCTATGGAGTGAGCGTATTATAAGAAATTTGGTAGGTCATACTTAAAAGACTAGAATTTATTTGGGAAGTAACAAGAAATAATTAAAATGAAATGATGAAAGTTTAAATCAGGCTTTGAAAAATCTCTCTGAAGTGGCATGATGGTTGAAAGATTGAGGAAGACAGGAATGACAGGTAGCCATTGAAGATATCTAGGCAAATAATGATGAGGATGTGAAGAAAGACAGTAATCAAAGACATAAAGAACAGAAAATGTTTCCAGAGGTTTGATAAAGCAAAACTGACAAGTTTTGTAAATGATTAGGTAAGAGATTTCAGTTTACAGGTAATACCAAGGAATGGCTTCCAGGATTTGAGCTTGAGTTCCAGGGTATTTGATGAACTTTATCAGGATAAAAAATATATATATTTATAAGTGAATGAGTTTTAGGGGAAAATTATATGTTCCATTTTACACATGCAGAGTTTGAAATTCCTTTGCAACAGCAAAGTAAAGATGCTTAATAACTGAGACATAGAATGTCTCATTCAGAATAGAAGTACAGATTTTTGACTGACATTTTTATAGATGAAAGGTAAACCATAGAGGAGAAATATAACTTTAATAGAATGTGTAAATTAAAAAACTAGAATCCCAAAGTTTGTACTCTAAATTTCTTTTTAAAACATCTAAGGGTTATGTTGAGGAACGCAAAAGTGTAAGGTGTGACCAGAGTGGTGAGATGAGAGCCAAGAAAACCAGGTTTCATATGAGATTAAGGTGGGAAATTCTTAGGAATAATAGGATGTCTTACAGATAGTGCCAAATGGTTCAGAGAGGCCAAGTATGAAACATGAGAAAAGTATTTATTTGATCTTTATACTGTATTTGATACATTTTTAAAAAGCTGTTTTACAAAGGTCATAGAAAGAGACACAGAAGGACACTTCATAATATTCAAGGGAAGAATCCATCAAGAAGACATAAATATTGTTAACATGTATGCACCCAACATAGGAGCACCCATATATATAAGAAAAATTTTGGAGGACTTCAAGAAAGATATAGACACCAACACAATTATAGTAGGGGATTTTAACACCCCACTGTCAACAATGGATAGATCTTTCAAAAAAATATCAACAAGGATATGGATATTGTGGAACTGAACAACACATTAGATCAAATGGACTTAACTGATTATATATATATAATCCACTAGGATTATATATGTGTGTGTATATATATATATATATATATACACACACACACACACACACACACACACATATATATATATACACATATATATATATACATACACACACACACATATATATATATCCTTTCATCCTAAAGAAGCAAAATACACATTCTTCTCAAATGCACATGGAACATTTTCAAAGATCACATAACAGAACACAAGCAAACTCAACAAATTCAAAAACATTGAAATCATATCTAGTATTTTCTCAGACCACAAGAGCTCAAAACTAGAAACCAACCTTAAGGAAAAATTAAAAAATATTCAAACTCATGGAGACTGAATAGCATGCTATTAAACAATAAATGAGTTAAAAATGAGATCAAGGAGGAAATCAAAAAGTTTCTGGAAACCATCAAAACATTCTATGTAGATGGGGGGAGGGCATTAGAAAGTACAAATTTGTATTTACAGAATTGCCATAGGGATGTAAAGTACAGTATAGGAAATGGAGCAGCCAAATAAATTATACACATGACCTATGGGCATGAACAATGGTGTGGGGATTGTCTGTGGGAGTACAGGATGGTGTGTGGAGGGGGAAAAAGGGGGGAAAATTTGGATAACTGTAATAGTATAATCAATACAGTATAATTAGAAATAAATAAGGAAATTAAAAAGGAAAAAGTTTCTAGAAAAAAATGAAAATGAATACACAATACTCAAAAACCTATGGGACACAGTGAAGGCAGCCTTGAGAAGGAAGTTCATAGCAATACAGGCTTACCTAAAAAAAGGCATAAATATTTCAAATAAACAACCTAACCCTCTATCTACATTACTGAAGGAACAATAACAAACAAAGCCCAGAGCAAGTAGAAGGAAGGAAACAACCAAGATCAGAGCAGAACTGAATGACATAGAGACTAAAAGAACAATTCAAAGGATCAATAAATCCAGGAGCTGATTTTTTTTAAGATGAACAAAACTGACAAGCTTTTAACCATATTCATCAAGAAAAAAAAAAAAGAGAGAGGACCCAAAATAAATAAAATCAGAAATGAAAGAGAAGAGATTATAACTAATACCACAGAAATGCAAAGGATTGTAAGAAATTACTACAGAGCTATATACCAAGAAATTTGAAAATCTAGGTGAAATGGACAATTTCTAGAAAAATATAATCTTCCAAAACTGAATCAAGAAGAAGGAGAAATCCTGAACAGACTGATAAGAGCTGATGAAATTGAAGCAGTAATCAAAAAACTCCCTACACACAAAAGCCCTGGACTGGACAGTTTCACAGGAGAATATTACAAAATATTTAAGGAAGACCTATCTTTCTCAGACCTTTCCAAAACATCCAACGAGAGGGAAGACTACCGGACTCATTTTATGAGGCTAATATCATCCTAGCCCCAAAACCAAACAAAGACACAGCAAAGAAAACTACAGGCCAGTATCACTGATGAACATAGATGCTGAAATCCTCAACAAAATATTGGCAAAATGCATCCAGCAATACTTCAAAAAGATCATACACCACAATCAAGTGGGATTCATCTCAGGAATGCAAGGAATGTGCAATATCTACAAATCAATAAAAATAATATATCACATAAACAAAAGGAAAAACAAAAATCACATGATCATGTCAATAGATGCAGAAAAAGTATTTGATAAGGTACTGCACCCATTTGTGATAAAAACACTCAGCAAAATGGGAGTAGAGGGAGCATACCTCAACAGAATAAAGGCCATATACAAAAAACCTACAGCTAGCATCATACTCAAAGGGCAAAAACTAAAAGTTTTCCAACTAAGATCAGGAACAAGACAAGGATGTCCACTTTCCAACTTCTATTCAACATATTATTGGAAGTCCTAGTGACACAGATCAGAAAAGAAGAAGAAATAAAAGGCACCAAATTGGAAAGGAGGAAGCAAACTGTCACTGTTTGTAGATGACATGATACTGTGCATAGAGCACCCTATAGACTCCATCAAAAAAACTATTCAACCTACTAATTTAATTTAGCAAAGCAATGGATACTAAATCAATATTCAGAACTCGAAGGCATTTTTGTACACCAACAATGAAATATCAGAAAAACAAATCAGGAAAAAAATCCCATTTGCTATAGCAACAAGAAAAATAAAGTACCGCCTGGCTGGTGTAGCTCAGTGGATTGAGCGTGGGCTGGGAACCAAAGGGTCCTGGTTCGATTCCCAGTCAGGGCACATGCCTAGGTTGCAGGCCAGGTCCCCAGTGAGGGCCATGTGAGAGGCAACCACACATTGCTGTTTCTCTCCCTCTCTTTCTCCTTCCCCTCTCTCTAAAAATAAATAAATAAAATATTTAAAAAAAAAGAAAAATAAAGTACCTAGGAATAAACCTAATCAAGGATATAAAACACTGATAATCAGAAAACTACAAAACACTGAAGAAAAAAATAAGGAAGACACAAATAAATGGATCATATACTGTGTTCATGGATTGGAAGAATTAGCATCATCAAAATGTCCATACTACCCAAAGCGATTTATAGATTCAACACAATCTCTATTAAAATACCAATGACGTATTTCATGGATGTAGAATAAACATGTCAAAAATTTATATGGAACCATAAACAACCCTGAATAGCCTCATCAATTTCGAGAAAGAAGAACAAAGTAGAAGGGGTCACCATTCCTAACATCACACTGTATTACAAGGCCACAATAATCAAAACAGTCTGGTACTTGCATAAGAATAGATACATAGATCAATGGAATAGAATAGAGAGCCCAGAAATAAACGCAAGTCTCTATGCTCAATTAATATTCAACAGAGCAGACAGAAGCATAAAATGGAGTAAAATTAGCCTCTTCAACAAATGATGCTGGGAGATCTGGACAGCTACATGAAAAAAAAAAAATGAAACTCGACCACCAACTTACACCATAAAGAAAAATAAATTCAAGATGGATAAAGCACTTAAATATAAGTCATGAACCATAAAGTCCTGGAGGAGAACATAGGCAGGAAAATCTAAGATATTCCACAAGGCAACATTTTTCACCAATATCTGTCCTAGAGACAAAAAGAAAAGAATAAACAAATGGGATCTCATCAAAATAAAAAGCTTCTGCACTGGTAAAGGAAACATCAGCAAAATGAATAGCAAAGCAACTGTATGGGAAAACATATTTGCCAATGATACCTCAGGCAAATGTGTAATCTCTAAAGTATATAAAGAACCCACATGTTTGTACTTCAGGAAGACAAACAATCCAATTAAAAAATGGGTAAAGGACCTAAACAGAAACTTCTCCAAGGAGGACATACAGAGGGCCCAGAGACAGAAGAAAGGATGTTCAGCATCACTAGCCATGAGAGAGATGTAAATTAAAATCACAGTGAGATACCACTTCACAGTGGTGAGAATGGGCATCATAACCAAATCAACAAGCAACAAGTTCTGGTGAGGTTGTGGAGAAAAGGGAACACTTGCACACTGTTGGTGGGAATGCAGACTGGTGCAGCCACTATGCAAAACAGTATAGAATTTCTTCAGAAAACTAAAAATGGAACTGCCTTTTGACCCAGGAATTCCACTGCTGGGATTATATCCTATGAACTCAGAAACAGTAATTCAAAAGAACCTATGTACCCCTGTGTTCAGAGCAGCACAATTTACAATAGCCAAGTGCTGGAAGCAACCTAGGTGTCCCTCAGTAAATGAGCGGATCAAAAAACTGTGGTAAATTTACACAATGGAATACTACACAGCAGCAAGAAAGAAGAAGCTTTTACCCTTCATAACAGCATGGATGGAACTGGATAGCATTATGCTAAGTGAAATAAGCCAGATGGTGAAAGACAAATACCATATAAACTCATATATGAGTGGAACCTAATCAACAAAACAAATAAGCATGCAAAATATAACCAGAGACATTGAAATTAAGAACAAACTGATAGTAACCAGAGGGGAGACGGGAGGGGGTAACAGGGGAAAGAAGGGAAATGGTTATCAAGGGACATGTATAAAGGACCCATGGACAAAGCCAAAGTGGGGAAGGATTGAGGGTGGGAGGTGTGGGTGGTGGGGAGGAGGAATGTGCTGGAGGGAAAATAGAGACAATTCTACTGGAACAGCAATAAAACAATAAATAAATAAAAATTTTAAAAATAGTACTTATATATATTTAAAAGCTAAAAACATCAGCTTTAATAAAATAATTGGATAGAAGTCAGACTAAAGGACTTGAAAAGTGAATGGGAGGTAAAATATAGAGAAAATTAACACAATCTACTATTTGAAGAATGAGAAGAAAAGGGAATATATAAAGGAGATAGTAGTCAACATAAAAGCACTTACCATTTTTGAAGGATGGTATAAACTCAGATTTTCTTTTTAATGTTATAAAAAGTGAGGTAGGAGAAAATTGAGAGTTTGGAAATAATATTTAAAATAGAAATATTGTTAGAATAAAT
Source organism: Micronycteris hirsuta (assembly GCA_004026765.1). NCBI lineage: Eukaryota > Metazoa > Chordata > Mammalia > Chiroptera > Phyllostomidae > Micronycteris > Micronycteris hirsuta. The sequence continues at coordinate 15,959 of PVJI01009419.1, read as the reverse complement.
CCCCAAAGATATCAGTATAGCATGGAAATATACATATGTGTTGTGATTATATGTGTTGTGATTATGTGTTTGTATATACATATGCATATTACATATATAATATATATAATAGTAATGAATAGAGACCAGTTTGCCCACAAAGGGGCAGTATATTCAAGGGAAATGGAAAATTAACAAAGCTTTAAACTCACGGCTAGCACTTTTTCTGTGAAGTAGAAGAAGAGGTATTTTTCCAGGATGGATGGACAATTAACATGAAGAGATCTTTAATGAAGTGGTGATGTTTTGAAACAGTTGTGCAAATGAAAAGGGAGGCTAAATAGGAACACATTGTAATTTGTGGGAAAGATTTATTTATCCATCACATGAATAGTTATCACCTACTTCTATCAGGCACTATAACTATCTGTGGACAGAATAAAGAACAAAATAGACATAGTCATTGCCTTCACAGAAAGTAGGGAAGATAAATGGCATTTAAAATACGTATAGATGTTCTGATTTTTCTTGGAGGTCATAATAGGGGCATTTGATAAGAAAGTGATATTTGCTAGATCTGAATGATATGTGTAAGATGTAAAGTTTGGGAATGGCGACGTGAGGAGTAGGAAGAGGAATTTCAGAAACAGGAAAAGGCATATACAAAGAGCTTCCAATGAAAAGGAGCTTGGCCATTTTAAAATCCAAAATGCTACCATTGAGAATGGAATGAAGATTGTCATAAAATGGTATAACACATGTGTTATTTGAGTTAAATCCTGAAGAACTTTAAATTAATTTTAAGCATTTAAGCTATTACTTCAAGAGCAATTAAGAAGAATTTTGTTTAAAAAAAAAGGAAGAAAGAAGGGAAGGAGGGAGGAAGGAACCTCAGCTAATTTTAAGAATTATGCTACAATCAGATTTGCACTTAAAAATATTTTTTTGGATGCAGGAGCAACAAGTGTATAAGAGATGGGCAAGACAGGATCATAGGAAAAATGTTTGGGAACTATTGAAATAATTCTGTTGAGAGATGATAAGAGTTTTAGGGTTTTTGAACTATTGGTAGAACAGTAGAATAATTAAAATTGGTATGTAAATGCACAGTTTTTCTGATTTTTTTGGGGGGGTTATGGACTAAAGAACAAGAATATACCACAAGTTTTTGGCTTACAAACTTAATGGATAGTAGCATCATTCACTGAGATAGGAAACATTGGTGATAGGAAGCAGAATTATGAATTCATTTTGAACATGATGAGCTTACTTTGTATTTTATATATCATTTTGTAGAAATTAAATATTGAATAGATAGTTAAATATACATATCTGGAGCTCAAATTGGTCACTGCTGTTCACAATCGGTGAACCCAAGCTTGGGATCATGCAGGCAGAGTACCGTATTTTTTGGACTATAAGATGCATCTTTCCCCCCCAAATTTGGGAGTAAAATGCAGGTGTGTCTTATAGTACAAATGTAGCTTACCTGGCTGTTTACATTTACATTGGTAAATATTATGTTATTTATGTTATTAAATATTTTACCACATTTTTTGCTTCAAAATTGTTTCCCTATTTTCCTCTTCTAAAACCTAGGTATGTCTTATGGTCATGTGTGTCTTATAGTCTGAAAAATACAGTATATAACAAACCAAAAATTCAGCTTTCTACTGAAGTTGGAGACCATGAATTTGAAATAGTGCAATTAAACATGTTTTCAGATTACTTTCAGCTTTCTGAATAGCCTATGTTATAAATGGATGTACAGATCCTTTCATGGAAGAAGAAATGTAATTGGAATTAGGCAAGTACAGTGGAAGGAATAGATCAAGAGTTCTGGAGTGTGATGGTCTCTGACCTAAAAATGAGAATATGGACTAGAAATACAGATGAATTTAATAAAAGAAGCAGAGTGTGAGAGGAAAGGAGTACAAGATTTAGAAAATTGTAGTTTGTTGCTAGTTAATATTAGGATCAAAAATTCTGAGGTGGAAAACTTTTTGGTGACTCAGAGGGTGGCCATTAGAGTGGCTCACCCAATGGCTGTGATATCAGAATGAGGAAGGTTTTGAAATGATTATATAATGATGAGTATAATTTAATATTTAATAATAGGATATACAAGTCTGTAGTTATAAATTTGGGCCCACTAGTATATAATTGTAGATGTATGGATGTCTTTTTTATTTGTATATGGAAATTTCCCAAGGGCATTATAGGATTGAATTTGGAGAACAAATTTTGAACATGAGAGAAAAATTGATTAAGAAAGTTGAAATATTTATCAGTGAGTTAGAAAAAGATATGAATGGATGGCAGCATGAACCACCAAGTAGAGAATGGATCTAAAATGTTGATGGATCTTAGATTCCTTATTCAGTCCACAGTACTTCCTTCTTAACTTCAAGTACATGAGATAATTATTAACCATGTGAGAATGGATGCAAAGTAAGTAGATGTATAAACATAAGGAACAAATTTTTTAATGAATTTTATTGATTATGTTATTATAGCTGTCCCATTTTTTCTCCCCTTTGTTCCCCTCCTCCCTGCATCCCCCCTCCCACCAGCATTCCCCCACCTTAGTTCATGTGTATGGGTCTTACATATAAGTTCTTTGGCTTCTCCATTTCCCAAATTTCTCATAGTATTCTTAACCTCACCCTGTCTGTTTTTGTACCTACAATTTAGGCTTCTTATTCCCTGTACCATTTTCCTCATGCCCCCCCCATCCCCATTGATATCCCTCTATGTGATCTCTATTTTTGTGATTTTGTTCCTGTTCTAGTTGTTTGCTTAGTTGTTTTTGTTTTTGTTTTGGTTTTTTTGTTCAGTTGTTAATAGTTGTGAGTTTGTTGTCATGTTACTCTTCATATTTTCGATCATCTTTCTTTTCTTAGATAAGTCCTTTTAATATTTCATATAATAAGGACTGGGTGATGATGAACTCCTGTTACTTGATCTTATCTGTGGAGCACTTTATTTGCCCTTCCATTCTAAATGAAAGTTTTGCTGGATAGAGTAATCTCGGATGTAGGTCCTTGCCTTTCATGACTTCAAGTATTTCTTTCCAGCCCCTTTTTGCCTATAAAGTTTCTTTTGAGAAATCAGTTGATAGTCTTATGGGAACTCCTTTGTAGGTAACTGTCTCCTTTTCTCTTGCTGCTCTTAAGATTCTCTCCTTATCTTTAATCTTGGGTAATGTAATTATGATGTGCCTTGGTGTGTTCTTCCTTAGGTCCAAGTTCTTCGGGACTCTCTAAGCTTCCTGGACTTCACAGAAGTCTATTTCCTTCACCAGATTGGGGAAGTTCTCCTTCATTATTTTTAAAATATGTTTTTGATTTCTTGCTCTTCCTATTCTCCTTCTGGCACCCCTATGATTTGGATGTTGGAAGCTTTAAAGTTGTCCTAGGGGTTCCTAAGCCTCTCCTCATGTATTTATTATTATTTTTTTGAATTCTTATTTCTTCATGCTCTTCTGGTTGGATGTTTATTTCTTCCTTTTGTTCTAAACCATTGATTTGAGTCCCAGTTTCCTTTCCTTCACTGTCAGTTCTCTGTATATTTTTCTTTGTTTCACTTTACATAGCCTTTACTTTTTTCCTCTATTTTGCCACCATACTCAAGTTCTTCTGTGAGCATCCTAATTACCAGTGTTTTGAACTCTGCATCTGATATATTGGCTATCTCTTCATTGCTTAGTTCTATTTTTGGAGCTTTGACCTATTCTTTCATTTGGAATATATATATATATATATATATATATATATATATATATATATATATATATATATATATATATTTTGTTGTTGTTGTTGTTGTTGTTGTTGTTGTCCTGGTGAGCCTGTTATGTAGTAAGGGGTGGGACCTTAGGTATTTGCCATGGCAGAGCAACCTACATCACTATGTTATGGTGCTGTATGTAAGGGAGTGGTCAGAAAGGGAACAGTGCTGCTTTTTTGGCTCTCTGCCAGCCTTCAGTCACTTCTCCCAGTACCCAGAAGAAAATTTAGCCCTTCTGGTGCTGATTCCTGGGTGGGTGGGACTGTGTACATTCTAGGACCCTGTGGGTCTCTCCAACGAACTCTCCTGTGAGACTGGGAGTTTTCCTGCTGCTGCCTCAATCCCCACAGGCATTTTGAGGCTTTATTTACCCACATTGGAGCCCTGGGTTACATGGTCTGTCTCACTCCCCAGTTGTTCCTCCTGGTTTATTTGCATGCAAATGTGGGATTGCCTTCTCTGCCAGCTGCCGTCTTACCCACTCCAGTCCTACAACCACCACCTTGCCATGAGTCTTCTCAGCCCCAGCTGCCCATCCCTGCCCCTCCTACCCATCTGGATGAATGTTTCTTCTTTAACTCCTTGGCTGTTGGACTTTCATACAGTTTGATTTTCTGGCAGTTCTGATTATTTTTTGTTTTTAAATTTGTTGTTGCCCTTCTTTTGGTTGGTTGAGGAGGCAAAGTATATCTACTTATGCCTCCATCTTGGCTGGAAGTCTCTTATAAGAAATGAATTTCATCAAGTGTGTATATCTACCTGGTGAGTTGCCAATACCCCAACACAAGAGGAGTATTGTAACACCTTTCAAATGATCAAACCCTTGAGTCCACAAGAATCAATGATGCTCTATATTATAGTTCTAAATTAATATTTAAGACTCCTATTTTTTGAGCCCGCCTTCCATTAATGCTATATTGACAGTGCATTATTTGTTAACACACTATTTTCACAGAGTAGAAAGTTGCACTGCTTTCTTTTTGTATTGTCATTCAACTACAACTGTCTTTATTTTCTCTCCACCATTCTCCTCTGCCCCACATACCCCCAACTCACACCCTCAACCCTAGTCTTTCTTTGGCTTTCTCCATGAATCATTCATACGTGCTCCTTGATGACCCTTCCCTTCCATTCCCCATTATCCCTCTCCTTCCCCCACTCTGATTACTGTCAGTTTGTTCTTTATTTCTTAAGTTGTGGTGTTAAGAAAATCTCTATGCTTTCCAAAGAACAATCCTGATTCCACTGTGTCCCCTGCAAGTGGCACACAGGTCACTCTGATTCAAGTCTAGCTGTGAAAGGCCTCATTCACCTACTTGGAGATGATCCTTCAGAACTCTCTTCCAGCTTGCACATCAGATTCTCCTGGGAATCTTCCTAAAATTAAATTTCTTTAAGTGTATTTTTATTACAGCCCCTGGAGATTCTGATGCACAGGTCTCAGGTTGACTAATAGAATCTATGGTTTTTAAAGCTCTCTAGAACAACAACAACAACAAAAATTAGAAATTACTGGTGCAAAGTTGGTTCATAAATGGGACATTTTAAAATTGTGTTTCAAATTTATTTTAGTCTTACTTTATGCTTACTTCATTCTCAAGGCTTAGGTTTCTATTAAATTTTATGGATACTTTGTCCTCACCCCCATCTGTTACCACAACAGACTTTCAAGTTGTCATTGCCATCAAATTTACAATGATATAATTATTTAGTGTGAGAAAATTAAAATGCTATTTAAAAACAGTATTTAAAGACTGTGTGAAAAGACAATTCTTCATTCAGTTTAAGAGCATTTGCTTAGTAAATAGTCTTAGAACATAAGAGATAGGATCTCCCTGCTTGGCAGTGGGCAAGTTTACTGTCCAGTTTAATAAAGATAACGTCACCCTCCAGGGCAAGTGGCAAACATAGGGAAAGTTTTCTTGCAGTCTATTATAAATAATTCGGTATCTCTAACGGTATCTCAGAGTTCCTCAACTGATGAAAACCTGTATGCAGCTGCAACCACTAGTCCATTCCTTGTTGCCCCGTGGTACTGGGAATGCAAGGGAAAGCAAAGCAAACCAAAGCTCAGGCTAGTTTCCATATGATAATAACTCTGTCTCTAACCTGAGAGTCTCATGTCTTCTGCCAGCATATATGATGCTGAAACTGTGGCCGGTTAACTTGCTATCTTGCAAGAAGGGTAAAATCTGAGAACATTCACAATTTTACATATCTGTAATTAAAAGTTAAGGATGTTAACTTCATAGAATTTCAATGATTATAAAATCACTGTGAATATACTGATATAATAAATGTAAAGAAATTAGGATATATCTGTTATATATAGAATCATTTCAAAAATACTTATCTATTCATAAATAGTACTAGTATCAGTACCTGTAAAAATACCTTCACTCTCTGTATTACTGACAGACTCATAGCATAAACATACTAATACTGCATATCTTAAATATTAAATCCTTAATTTAAAACTCTTCATCACATTAAATTAGGAACGAAGTCAAACGACTACTGAAATCGACCAGGTAAAGTTAATTAGCTGGAACTGTACCAGCGTGGAGAAAAATTTCTCTAGAAAAGAGCAGCCTTAAGAGTCTCCTGCTGATTATTACTAAGTCAGAAAACAATGGGATGATTGTGGGAAAAGTTATGCTGGAAGCCAAACTATGACCCTCCAATGTGGAAAGAGCATAAGGTAAAAGATAAATGTTGCGCTTTACCAAGGATTAAAGCTTTATCTAACATTACCTGAAGCAAAGTCTTCAGGTTAATTTTGTCCTATTTATAAGATGAGTCTAGTCCAATTCTTGGCAGGGTGATAATACATATAGAGGAAAAATTATCCCCGCTACTGGCTATTTCTACCATAGCCACTTAACTATTTCTCCTGATTCCATTTTTTTTTCTTTTCTCCCATTTTCCTAACAGCATGTAGAGACAGTGCCATAAAATATAAATTTATACAAGACCCATCAGTGTCTCACCATGACCCTTGCACTGATGCATGTCATAACTCACTATCTGGGCAATTTCTGCCGCATAGGATTTGCCCTCCACTAATCCAGCCAGACACCTTTCCTGGCTCTTAATATATAGAAAGGCTTTCAGTTTCTCCCCAAATCCCCTCTCATGCTTGAGCCACATGCTTTCCTCCAACTAGAACATTCTTCTCCATCTCTCTTGCTAACTCCTACAAAGAGTAAGAATCATTTCCTGTTCCATCAATTATCAGACCTTCCCCCTGCACCACAATCAGGACATCACCTTGCCTTTTTAGAACAATGCACAGGGAGATAGTCATAAATGGTTTATACTTATAGCTTTGCTTTTAATAACTTGTGATTGTTTGGGTGACTGCCTAATAGTTGGTTCAGTACCAAATTATGTAATTCCTAAGGAATTATTTCAATATCCAACTTTCATAAAAATTTTAAAGCACTATAATCTGGTAAACTAACACATTATTAAAAACATTGTCGTGAAATGTTGCTCTATTAAAATGCCTTTCCTAATAGAGGTCAATCACAAGCTTCAGTGCATTGACACAAAAAAATTCATCTCAGATCACAGAGTTGTCAGTATGGTGACAGGATTCAGGGAAGAGGCTCTCAGTTTAGAAGTACATGCTTTATCCTATCACATGGGCAATCCCTTCTCCAAGAACAGGTAAGCTGTACCTGACCTGATGAAGCCATGGAACAGCACTCTACTTGATGGTATGATTTCTCCCTGTGCTAGAAAGTAATCAATGAGAAACGAATATTTTGGAACATCACAATCAGGTATACTTTTATTGCTGATTTTTCCCCCCACTAGGAATAAGCTGCCAGATTTAAAAAGTGAGGATTTACTATCAGTTCAGGTGACTCTGACCTGAAAGCTACTAGGAAGGACCTCATTAAAGTCATGAGTGAGATGTTTTGAGGACCATTCAGCTTTAGAAATTCCTTTGGCATCATCTTTCTACAGAAGCAAGTCTTACCAACTTGAAAATATGAGCAGATCTCTTGGTTCGGGCCCCCTGTCATCCTTCTGCTCTATTCTCCATCTGCCACATCTTTGTTGTAATAATAGCCTAGGGGTGCACTGAGCTTAAATACACCCCAGATTCCAGCAGTTTAATAGTGTTTCTTTAAACTCTGCTTGTATTCAAAGTGGATTTTCCAAAATGTATCGTAATACATCTACTACAAAGAATAACAATAATAACAATAATGATAAAAAAAAAAATAGAAGCAAGTGAGGATGTACTTGGCCAGGGAAAAGAAAAACGAAATGAAAAATAAAAGTATGGTCACGTTAATAGGCAGCTCTAGCAATCAAAGCAAAAACAAACAAACAAAGAATAGAGCTATGAAGTTTTTACTTTCTCCTTTTCTGCTGGGGAAGGCCTTGCCAGTTTTCTCTATTGTATCATCAGCTGTGCAGTACTGAATTTACCTCTTTTTGCTCAATTCACATTAATCTTTTGCCAACAAAATGACAGTTGGTTGAGATGCAGACTTTCTTGAAAGGGCAGATAAAAAAGAACTGAATAGTTTATCAAACTGTGGCTGGTGATTTGAAACTCTCCAGTTTACTCTCTCCTGAAATATATAATACTGCTAGGTCCAAAGAAATGTTTGAATTACTATAAGGGATTTTTAACTCCTCTTGAAATTGGAAAAGACAATGGCACTCGGGCTGCCTGTCACTACCAAACCCAATAAGCAATGACAGCAATTGAATCTTTATGGCGCTTTATTCAGATGGCCGGGGATCTGAGAAGATGGTGGGTTCAAACCCTAACAGACCATCTTCCCTCTTCTTTCCAAGCCAATGTTTTTATACCAGGGAATAAACAAGGTGTGGTGAGGGCTTTGAGATTCAGGGAGGATTGGGTGGAAGTAGCTGCAATATTCCTGTCCTGGGCAGTTAGCTGTTCCCAGGTATGGGTGGTCCTCTGTCTCTCCCTAGAGCACAAAGGCCCGGATGCCACCAGTTGGCCCCAGGGGGTAATCTTTAGCAGTGCCCCAGGAGGTCGGCTGTTTTCCCAGGAGCCAGGATGGGCCTTATCTGTAGTTTCTAAAACAAAGGCTTTAACATATACATTATTTGCTAGGCTTATAACTTTTTACCTTAAACTAAAATTTTCCAACTCTTGAGTCCCCTGTCACTCTGACTTTTGATTTCCATAACTTGTTATTGAATTATAGGAAAAATAATGACAGATAGCATTTTTTACACCAAACTGCAAAAACGTCACCTTTACTTTGAATTTTAGATGAATAACATCTTATTCTTTTTCTATAGAACATCTCCTACAAGTTAGTCTCAGGACAAGATAGAGATAAGAGAACAATATAAACTGTGGATTAAGGAACTGGAAGCAGATTTTGCTGATGTGGCTAGGTGGTTTATAATTATCCAGGTTCATCATATCATGAAATTCCAGCTAACCATGGCATTCTAAAACATCACATATAAGATAATTTTGAATTTGAGAGTCAAATTTTTTCCCAAAGCTGTGGATTATTCCAAAGGACAACATTCCAAAATGTAAAAATCAATATCTTTCCCAGGCAAGGAAGATATCACTCTGGACACTGGGAATGAAAGAAGTCCGCAGCTCGTTTTCGCCCTCATATTAATGGCATGAAACAAACTGGCTGTTATTTTTAGCAGTTACATATTCATGGAGAAGAAAAACAGGACACTAAATCTTTGTTCATTTACACAAAATATTTGAATATCATATCTGATTGCAAACTATGAGAAATTACCAATCATTATATAATCTTTCTACTATATTAGGTAATTTTAAAAAATGAAATCAGCACTCTCATCATTACATTATATTTGCATAAATGTGATTTTCAAACAAAAGTACCAACCTTGTTATCATGCTTAATTCATTGTTTGAGTGAGGTAGAAGAGGGCAATGTTTAATCTATGCAAACTAGAATGACAATTTCAAAGGATAGTGAAAATCCTTAGTCACCCAAGAGGAATTAAAGGGCTAACTTTTAATTTGCAATGATCCATAATAATTAAAAGGCAAAGAGGTCCTTTTTAATTTTTTCCTAGTTCAAGGACAATTTAGTTCTAAATTGACCCATGTGAATTTTATGTAATTTGATTAATAAGGTTAACTTCCCACAAATTTATGAGGATTATGCTTTGAAAATGCTATTAATTTTTATCTTTTTTCCAGTTTTCAATTATGTAGAGTATCACCTACAAATGTTAAATTAACTAGTATCTTCTCAATACATCAATGCATTTGAAATAACATGTCCTTTCTCCCAAATGTTCTCATCTATATGACAAAAAAACAATTAGTATAACAATATAGGGTATTTGGCAGAAATAGCTCTCACTGAAAATAAACATGTAATTGCATTTATTACATATTGAAGGCTAAAGAGCTTGAACCCTAACAGTTTAAGAAATGCAGACTTGCTGCTGTATCATTTGTATTCTTCTCTGTACTTGAATAATCAGAAGCAAAACAATGTATCTACATTAGACAAATGCTGCAACAATATTACCTATGTACCTGCATAGTATAAAACATTTATTTTTTTCTAAAAGATGACCCTCAACTCTGAGATTTAAAATTTTAAAACTTTATTTCCATGTTTTCTTACTATTTTTATTTTGACATAACAAGGTAACTATTTTTGGAGTACATTTATTCACTCTTTACTTAAGATAGGTTGTTAATCTATCTTTTAAAGGGGGAGATAAATGGTATTTTATTAAAACTTCAAACTGTATTTATGTAACTTATTTTTGTAAATTTTAGTCAATTTTGGCATTTTCATCATATGAAGTATGTGACAATACATAAGCTGATGTTTCTCAAAATATATATTTTTTTTTGTTAGAGAATTTCAGAAATGTTACATTTTGGTAGTCAACAAAAGAATTTTTGCCACAAGTTTTTAATTGTATTTCATTTCTGTTACCTTTGAATTTCACTTTTTCTCATTGATTTTTTAAATTATATTTATTAGGGTAACATTGCTTAATAATATAGTTTGAAATGTACAATTCTTTGATGAATCCAGGATGGTTCAGTGGTAGAATTCTCATTGATATATATTTTTTAATTTTTTAATTGATATTTTATATTTAAGAAATGTTCTACATGATGTCTTGGTAAAAATTGCTTAAAAATTGGTGAACCTAGCTCTTTCTTCTAAGTCTACCTGGGAAATCTCTCTTTAATCTCTGCTCTATTTAAGCTTTTTCAACACCTTAATTTGAATCATGGTAAACAGCAATCAATGAAATAAAGATGGTCACTTCTTATCAGATATAGAATGAACTACAAATTTAATTATGTATTATTACATTAAGATTTTGCAATCCCTGACATGCCAAATGATATTAAGACCATAAATAACCTGAATAATACCAAAAATAGAGGTAATCTGATACACATACATCAATTATGCAATATAAATAAGGAATATTTTTCTCACATATTGATAGCTTATTTTTTAAGTCAGTCCTTTGTTGAAGAGCAAACAAGCAAATGTTAAATAATTATCAAACACTATTTTCCGGCATTAATTTAATAATCCTAGATATGATGACAATAAAAGGACAGTTTTTTAAGTGGCAATATAAACATTATTTGGAAATGAACTTCTGAATAATAACTTTCAGTTAAAAATCACTTGGAAAACAGCAAAACTATAAAATATATGGGCATTCTCTGAAACCATATTCATAGAAAAATCCAAAGCACTAAAAGTTTGAATCAAAAGAAGGACAAAGAAATCTTAAGGAGCATATAATCAGAATAAAATTAAATGTAAAGAAAGCGGAAGAAAGGGAATAAAGTTAAAAGTAGAAATTAACTAATTAGATAGCAGACTATAGAACTGGTAAAGTCAGTAAGAAAATCAATAAAGATTTTGAAACACTAATTAATCAAGAGAAAAGAAAGAAGTCATTAATATATAAAATTAATCAAGAGAATACAATTCCCAATAGAGAAGAAATTAAAATAATTTTTAAAATGCATTCTATAACTCTAGGCATAAAGATTTGAAGACTTGTATGTAAAAGGTATGTTTATAGAAAAACATAAACATGCATTTATTAGGAAATATAGACAAAATTACAGATACCATAAAAAAGGCAGCAAAGCTTCCCATTTCTTTTTATAATGCCAGCAAAGCATCAGTAGCACAGTCTTAAAAAGATTGCACAATGAAAAAAAAAAGAAAAAAAAAACTGGAGAACTTTTTTGCTTTGAAATATTGATGCAAAAACCTAAATGAAATACTAGTGAATATAATCTAATAACATATTTTAAAAATTATATGCTTGAACAAAGTCAATTTAACTTTCTGAATTTAATCTCTTGCATTTTATGATAATGTTAACACTTATGGGTGCCATTGTGTTTTATTCATAGTTAATGATGATTAATATATCTTTGCTAGGTAACGAAGATAAAATAATACAATTCCTGAGAATTGCTCTGGTTTGTAATTTTAAAAAATAGAGATTACCAGGAACTTAATACAGGACCTAAAACATGTAACAAAAGGATTTATTTTTAAACCTTTCACCCATCTCTTTTTTCTCTCTCTTTTTATTGTTGTTCAATTATAATTGTCCCCATTTTCCCCCAATACTCTCCCCTGCCCTACCCACCCACACCCCCCACATTGAATAATCCTCCCCCCATTGTCTTTGTCCATGTGTCCTTTATATATGTTCCTTGAAGACCCTTCCCCTTCTTTTCCTCATTATCCCCACCCCCTTCTCCTCTGGTTACTGTCAGTTTGTTTTTTATTTCTTTGTCTCTGGTTATTTCACCCATCTCTCTTGAAGAAACAAACTTAGAATATTTTGATAGAAAAAATGTTTTTCAGAAGAAAACCATTCCAGGAGGAATAGTACAGTAATTATTTTCCATGACTGTGTATCAAGCATTATGAGGTCTATCCAGGAAGTATCCAGCCATGTAATATGAAAATAGAGACATTTATTGAAGAAGATACAAGATACAAGAAACATTGTATACAGAACAATGATGCCTCAGTCCCCTTCAAAGTAGGAAACTTGGAACCTCACACAGTTCTACTCATTGCCATCAGTTGCCCTGTCATATTTTCCTGAATCTCATAGATGGTCTGAAATCTCTCCCCTTTCAAAGGTGATTTGAGTTTGGGGAAAAGACAGAAGTCACAGAGCACCAAATCTGGGCTATAGTGGGGCTGAGTCATCTGAGTGATATGATGTTTCTCTAAAAAAATTTTTATGAGACATGATGAATGAGCAGGTGTGTTGTCATCATGAAGCTGTCAATCATCAGTTGCCCACAGTTGCAACCTTCTGAATCACCTGAATAGTTTCTGTGGAGGAATGTTCAAGCTTAATGCAAAATTTGGTGCAAATTCTTTGCTTCCCTCACTCAGTTATTTTGAATACAATGGTCATACAGTGCACATGCTCACTCAATGTCATCTATTGCCCACCCTGAGTAGTACAGTGAAGTCGTCATTGTTCACACACGCACATTCCAGTCCACTCTCGTTGGCTGCCAGGTTACATTGATGTTACACAAACCATTCTTATATTAACAATGGCTAGACTTTTTCCAGACAGATCTCATAGTCCTTAGTCTCTCAGCTGCCTCACAGGCCCATTTCTTTCCTCTCAAGTTACTATGGGCTCATATGACCCTGAACAAACTGAAGAGAAATGGTTTTAGAGATGTGGACCTAAACAGAACTTAGTCTTCAGTTTGAGAAAAGTTGAAAAGAGAAATTTTTACAATAACATAACAGTCTAGAAAAGGTGTTCTTTGGAGCCCTAAGATTTCTGAGATTTGATCAATTAGACATCATTCCCTATTCTAGATATGTTTGCTAATTAGTTAAATAGTATAGTATCTCAAAATAATCTTTTGTTTTCTGAAATAAAATTTGTGAGATACTTTTAGTTGGTCATAACATATTTCTGTTACAGAAAAAAAATATTCTTCTGTGTCTTAAATTAGAATTAGTGCTGGGAAAAAGCAGTGCTATGTGTACCCTGAAAAATTATATCTATCTGTTTCAATTCCTCTTTGAAAATCTTTAAAGATATTTAATTATTTTGTTACACAGAGCAATATATTTCTTCCTATCATATCTCAATTATATACCTTGACTTAAAATAAAAATATAAATTTATCAGTGTAGATATAGCTCAGTTTCTAATAGTATTTTTAAACTTATCACTTCTTATATTTACAAAAAAAATCTGTGAAAAACATCTTTATTTGAATTAAGGAGAGATACCGTTTAGGTCAAGAAATGGTTTCAAATAAATAATGTACTACTTAAATATGAATGTTTCTCATTAGAACATAACAGATTAGTTTTTAGGCCTGAATAGTGTATGATCTCTCTCTCTCTCCCCCTAGAGCAACTAATTATTTGGAGGTCTTCTTGACAGTGTATTAATTGTGAAAAACTTGGCCATTAGATAGCCTTAGTATTGGCACAAAAGTGTAAACTGGTTTTCAGTATTCAGTTATTTTGTCCTTTTCATTATTATAATCTTTCTTTTGTTAGAAATATGATGACCTGATTCTACAACTTGAGTAAAAGCTTTTACCTTCATAAATATGCATAATAGTCATTTTAATTTTGCTAGTTAAATATGCACATGCATAGAGTGTGACTGTGACTGTTTTCTGAAATACAAATGGTCATTTAACAAATATAACTTAGACGGTTCATTTTTAAATAACTATAAACCTCAGTCATATTTCTGGCCCTTACTAAATAATTTAGTTTTTGTATCATTTTGGCTCACCTTTTATAGAAAGTCTATATAAAAGTATGTAGACTAAAAACATAACATGAACTTTCTGTTGTGACAGAAAGTCTTACTTTTTTAGCAACATTGACTTAAACATCCATATATAGGCTTCTTTTCAGATACCTCCTCAGTAAGACTATTCATCAAGGAGATGGAAAATTTTAGCAAGAACTAAGAATGTTATTTCTCTGATTGAAATCTCATTTTTATCCCCATTCCTCTTTCCTGGTTTGTGTCAATATAAACAAGGCTATGACAAGTAGTATAAGAGGGAAGGAAAAAGCAAAAGCCTCAAGAACTCAATGCACTATATATATATGAATTTAAAACAATATTAGCTGATATAGATGGAAAACTTCCCTAATTTGATGAGAGGAAAAAGTCACATAAATCCAGGAAACACAGAGAGTCCAATCAAGAGGAACCCAAAGAAGCCTACTCCAAGACACATAATAATTAAAATGGTAAAATTGCAAAACAAATAGAGAATCTTAAAGTCAGCAAGGGAGAAACAGGAAGTAACATCCAAGGGAGCCTTGATAAGACTAGCAGCTGACTTCTCAATGGAAATGCTGCAAGTCAGAGGGGAATGGCAAGAAATGTTCCAAGTAATGAAAACCAAGGGCTTACAACTGAAACTACTCTAATAACAAGGTTCTCAATTAAAATGGAAGGCCAAATAAGGAGCTTTCCAGAAAAAAGAAGTCTAATAGAATACACCTCCACCAAACCAGCTCTGCAAGAGATGCTAAGAGTCTGCTTTAAGAACAGGAAGAAAAATGGTGAGAGAGAGAGGAACATGAGTATGAAAAAATGGCAATGAATAAGTACCTAACAATAATAACTTTAAACATAAATGGATTAAATGCTCTAATTAAAAGATATAGAACAGCTGAATGGATAAGAAATCATGACTCACACATATGCTGCCTACAAGAGACCTACCTCAGAACAAAAGACCTAAACAGACTGAAAGTGAAGGGTTAGAAAAAAATATTCCAAGCAAATGGAAAAAAAAAAAAAAAAAAAAAAAAGCCAGGGTAAACCAATATTAGCTGATTTTAATTGAGAAAAGTTTTCTCTTTCAAACCTCAACTTATGTTTAAACATAGTTAACACATCTAGGTTTGTGTATACTATCCTGTGAAAGACAACATTCACCCTGTGGTTAATTCCCTTATAGAGTCTCACCATAGGAAAATCCATAACTCAGAAATGAAATTATCCTGAATGAATTCTTAGATATTTTTTAAATATCTTCCAGGAAAGAATTTGCATCTCTGCTTTACTTCTGAAAGAAATGTAATACATATCTTCCATGGCTGCTGGTCTTGTAAAGGTCTATCTCCCACCTATTATTATTTTTTTTT
>PVJI01009418.1:0-65607 GCA_004026765.1 Micronycteris hirsuta | reverse complement strand
ATACCATTATGTTAATAGCATAAACCATATACATTCTATAATAGAGATTACAGAATAAATTGAAGAGAATTCGCAGGTACTGGTAACACTTGGCTTTTGAGAAATAATAATGTATATGATTTTATCATCCAGTGTTCAGTATACACCTTACTGAAGTATCATCACTCTTTAAAGAACTGTACTATCTTTACATGTTCAATTGAGAGTGAGGAAGATTTTTTCATTTGTACTCTTGCATAGGGTGGCATAAAATATTTCTTTAACTGCATGTGGCTAACACAAGTATATCCTCTGATCGTTTATTTGGTAGCTTGTCAATATCAGGAATACTGAGGACAAGACACCAGTAACTTGATCCTTTGCGAATTGAATAGACAGTGTTATAGCAAGGAAATGAGAAAACTCTACTGTTATTGGCAGGCTAGTGCGATGTGTCATCCACAGATAAGAAGAGATTAAGCAAAGGAAAGAAAAACTCATAGACACAGACAACGATCTGGTGATGACCAGAGGGAAAGGGGGTGAGGGGAGGTGGAAGAGGGTGCTGGGGGGTAAATGGTGATGGAAGGAGACTTGACTGGAAGTGGCGAACACACAACACACTATATAGATGATGTGTTATAGAATTGTACGCCTGAAACCTACATACTTTTATTAACCAATGTGACCCTAATAAACTCAATTTAAAAAAATATACCAAAAAAGAGAGCTTGGCTATATGCAATGAACCACATATCTAAATTATCCAGTAATACAGATGTTGAGTACTTACTGGGTTTTTCACTCATAATCAAAGTGCCATTAATGTTCTTACCACCAAAAAGAAGTGATTATGTAAAGTGATGAAGGTGTTAGTTAGCTACAGTGATAATCAATTTGCAATATATAAGTGTATCTGTATACCTTACACGCACACATGTTTATGTCAGTTACATCTCAATAAAGCTGAGGGAGGTGTTAAACAGTACAACAGGCACTGATGGAACAGGAATGATAAAATAAACACAGCATCTTCTTCCTCTCTGAAAGTTACCAGTGCTATCTCAAGATACAGTTTCATTCTTCTGTACTCCATATAGACTTCTATTGTGGATCTGTGACACTTGAACTTTTGTTTATATGTGTCCCTCACATATTGGACTAATTTTATGAAAGAGAGAAATTGTTTTATTGTAGTAAACTTCCAGGTTCTGTTGCCTTGCACATAACAGATGTTTAATAAAGTCATTGACTAAATCATTGACCAGTTTCTTATCTCAAACTAAATGGTGGAAAAGATTTAAGCACATGAATTACAAAAGAGGAAAGCAAAGATATGTGTCAAATCCTCATGTAGATGATATGTGTCAAGATTAGAACCTGAAAACAATTACTATTGCAGTTTTATATTTTTTCCTTGGAGTCATAGATTCTTTAAGGATAATGTGGTCTAATATCTTTCTTTTGCAAAGAGTAAAAGAAAGACCTATAAAGGTTAAAAGACTTATCTAAGATGAACAGATGATTTATCTGCTTAGAATTAGTACTTAAGTCTCTTTCTGCTCTGAAAGTCAACATATTTTTCATGTTGCTAGGTGTGTGTTTGCAATGGGATATTTATTGGAGCTCTGCCTTGGTTCATCTTTGAAGCATGCATTTCTGAGACGTGTGAATGGATGTGATCATTCATTAAAAATTGTAGCTTTTATTAAATCAAATTAAATTAAAAATAGTAATAATTATTACTACATCATTCATTGTCATTTATGAAGACGTACAATTAATAGTAGCAACTTACCTTTCTTGAGGGCTTGCATACTACCATGTGCCATGCACCCTTCTCAATGTTATACGTCTATTAATTTATTAACCCTGTTAACAACCCCTTAGGTATATGAAGGTGAAGAAACAGGAATAGAACAGTTACGTGCATTGGCCAAGAACACAATTTAGTCAATGGCAGGGGGATTTGAACCCAGTCTTGCTCCAGAACCCAAGCTATTAGCTTGTAGAATATACTTCCTCAAATCAGACATGGTTCTCACCATTAAACTAGGTGTGTAAACTTGTGAATGCAGCAGAATCCAGAGGAAGGAATAAACAGATAATATTCATTAAGCTTTCCAATGTGGCCATAAATCAGTGTGGAACTACATACACATTGCCATGTGTATGCCTCTTAGGTGATAAGAGTTATTACTTGACTTCCTTCTCCTGGAAGCCCACTTTATCCGCCTTAATTTCCTCTCCCATTCCACCAGTCTTCACATTGACTAACCACGTGACTGGATCCTGAGGCAAACGTCACTCATCTGTGGGGTGTGCTTTTTACTAACTCTGTGTTGTAAAGAATTATGTTCACCGGTGCAGAGTTCTGGCACTTGGAAACAAGGAAGAGGAAATGTGACTTGTTCCATTTCTTTCTGGATGTCTCTCTTTATGAGTTCCTTTATCCTTTATCCTTCCCTTTTCAAAACTGCCAACATATCACATGTATTAAGAGGTCTTCTTGGCAGGAGATCAATATTTACAGAATTTTGATTTAGAGTTTAGTGAGTTTACCACCAAGATTGATGTAGTCAAACACATATTAGAATTGCTCTGTTATATAGTTGAGGTCCTAGTAACGTATTAACCATGAGTTTGCTGTGAAATATGTTCCTGAATTTTCCCACCTGGCAATGTTGTTGATTTCTTCTTTGTTTAAATTTGCCCATTGGAAATGATAATTTCCATGGAAACTTGAAATATATTATTGACACTATTTTGCATAACATTGCTTCATCTGTTTATTATTTTTCTATTTATTTTTAGAGAGGGAAAGGGAGGGAGAAAAAGGGAGAGAAACAGCAAGGTGCAGTTGCCTCTCTAGCACCCTCCACTGGGGACCTGGCCCACAACCCAGGCATATGCCCAAACTGGGAATTGAACCCAGGTTTGCAGTCCAGTGCTCAGTCCACTGAGCCACACCAGCCAGGGCATACTTCATTTGTGTTTAAATGGCAAAGCCATAACATGGGGAAAAACCATTAGTGTATTTACTTACTTGTTCCTCCGCCGTTCTCTATCCATCCCTGAGAGGAATAATGCCTGTCACAAGGCTGGGATAGAGATAACTGGGCTTGCAGAAATGGGGCTAAATGTGCCCCAGGGTAAGGAGCTAAATAGTTACAATGGATGTAAGAATTCGAGTAATCCCATAATAGACACGGTTTGCTGATTTTAAACTCAATGTGGCACTTAACAAAATGATCAGAGGGATTTAATTTACACCTCGAATTCTGCGTTTCATATTAAAATAGCATTATGACTCAATGGAATGGCCATTTAAATCTTTCCTTACTCTGCCACTAAGAAGCAATGTGACTGGAGACATCACTTAACCTGATTGCACATGATTCCTCTTCTGTAACCCAAGGTAATAGATGATTTCTGAGGATCTGTACCAAGTGACAGGAAGTATTTAATAAGAATCTTGAGATGTTGATGTATTTTTCAAAACTACAGATCTGAGTCAAACAAACCTGGATTTAAACCCAACTCAGCCACTACCTTACTTGGTGACCTTGGATAACTTGCTTAAAATTTCCGCGTCACAGATTTCTCATCTATAAAATAGTGAGCCCCTTATGCAACTCTATTGCTGTGTAGAATAACAAGGGAATATACACAAAGCCATTAACACAGGAGCTAACATGTAATGAATTCCAAATCAATGATGGTTTCTCCTTTCCCACAAATCCTAGGACAAATAATTCCTCTTGAAAAATCTAGGGAATTATAAAGCCGTATGAGCCAAGAGTCAATATCATTAAGTTTTATTTCTATTGACTAGAAAACACATTCTCTCAAGTTTTAGTCTTCCGTGAATTGGGTTAAACAATTAATTCCATGACATGTGAACCAGGCATAATCTCCAGAGAACTGAAACTGCTGCTGATAATCAAGCACATCTTGTTAATTAGCTTGATTGAAATTCGCTTTTTGATATTATGAAAAATTAAAATAGAAATATTCAAATTGTTGTATAATTAATACTCATACTTACCACCAATACTTTACCTTAAATGTTTTAATCCACTTACTTTGTCTAAGTTCTTAATTAATTAATTTATTTATTTATTTATTTCCTTCCTTCCTTCCTCCCTCCCTCCCTTCCTTCTTTCCTTCCTTCTTTCTTTCTTTCCTTCTTTCTTTCCTTCTCTCCTCTCTCTCTCTTTCTTTCTTTTTCTTTCTTTCAAGAGATGGGAAGGAGGGAGAGAGAGAGGGAAAGAAATATCAGTGAGAAAGAGAAGCATCATCAATCCATTGCCTCTCCTGCGCGGTCCAACCATGGATGGAACCCACAACCCAGGTATGTGCCCTGCCCAGGAATTGAACCCACAGCATTAGGCTTATGGGATGATGTTCCAACCAACTGACCCACACTGGCTGGGCACTTTTATTTCATTTCTATATATGAATTTCTCTCTCTATCCACCTGATGGTATCTATTGCTACATTAAAGTAAGTTACCTTCATTAAAATCCTGAGGATAAAAGTAACTAAAATACGCTTCTCCTAGAACCAGATTAAAATAAAGAGCAATGCTTCAAAACTTAAAAATAGTGTTTCATGTTTCATAAAATTGGTAGATTAATTTTTTTACCTCTAGAATGTTCATTTTAATTATTTTAATAAGTGAAAATATTTAGAATTGTGGAACTGAAATATACTTGGTTGGGCAAAAGTAGATTTAAAGTTCATATGGAAAATAATGCAATAATTAATAGATAGTAACAGGAATAAGCTGTGTTTCACATACTCACAACTGTGAACCTACTTTTGCCCAACTCTGTATTGTAAAATTAGAGTTTAGCCATCACAGCAGAAGACACATATGTGTCTTATTTTTCTAATTTGGGAGTGAAGCTAATTAATTACATATTCCTTATTCTATAAAAATTACCTCAAAAAAGTATTTTTGTATGCACTGAAAATATCACATTTCAAATGGCATATTTTGACAACTTGCCCCAAAGTATGCTTTTTATATGCAAACTAACAAATCCAGAACAACCCACTCCCCCACCCCAATCTGGCTCTTACACTGCAGGCCACTATTCCCCTGCTCCAATCACCCCAGGACCAGGTGCCAGACAACCCAGGGCAGTCCCTCCACCCCAGAGTTTAATGTAAATATTCGAACTAGCCTGTCTGTAGTCAGCTTACCCTACCTAGCCTGTTCCTTCATATGGGAAACATAGTAAAAGGTCATGCCATGTTTTCCTCCCTCTTCTCTCTGCTTCCTCGCTGACTCTGGGGCTTCCTGTGTGTCCCCCACCTCCGCCCCACCCCATTATGTGCTCCTTCCTCTTAGGACCTATGAGTAAAAAAGTGCCTTTTCAATGGAAGTCATAGCCTGAACTGTTGGTCTCACCATCCTTGAATAATAATAAAACCTACATTTCAAAACAGTGTGGGAGCAGAAACAGCTTCTTCTTGGGAAGGTCCCAGAGGAAGAAGCAGGCATCCCTGGGGCAGTAAGGTTTGGTTGGTGTAAGAAAGTGAAGAGCAGTCTGAGTTCATAGAAAAGTTTGGGGATATTGGGGAGTTTCCCAGAGGACTAAGGAAAGCTTTGGGAGCCTGGAGAGGGTGGGAGATGGGGTCAGATTAGTGAATGTTACCTAGATGTGTATAGACTAAGGGTGTGTCTGTGTAATAATATATAACCTGAGTCTGAGCCTTTTGACTGGACAGAGGAAGAGGGGGTGAGGTGAGTGTGTCGGGGGGCACTGAGCTACTTGGGTAGAGACAAGAAAATGACTCTTGCTCATGGGCTTCAATCTCTGTTCTCCCATGGCCGAGGTGGTTGACTTTGGGAATGACATTTCAACTCAGTTTCCTCATTTATAAACTGTTTAATAACACCCATATTTTTACATGTCCAGGAAGGATGAGATATCATGAATATAAAGGGACCTGCGAAGTTTAGGTGCTCCCACCAAATTGACTGCGATTGTGATGATGATAATGATATAGACAAAGATGATGATAATGATAATGGTGACGAATGATGATGATATGATTTAAGAAAGTCTAAAAAACTTCAATATATACTCATTTTTTAACCACATTTCTTGCTGTTACATCCAGGTTTGTGGAACCACATATTTCAGAGGGAAAAGTATAGTTCAGTTAAGCAGCAGGAGAGCAGGAACTCGTATAAATTCCATGTGAAAAGATAGTATGGCTGTTCTAAGGGATAGGGAGCCAACAAATAGATCTAAGAAAGAACTTAATCCAGAGTAAGAGGGAACATTATCAAACAGATAGAAAAAGTGCGTGTGCACCAAACACACAACTTCTGGCACATTACGCCTGCAGCCCTCGCCTGCAGAGATGTCGAGAAGGCGGAACCAAAAGTTGCACAGCACCAAGGGGAGGATTTAGACTCCAAGTCACAGGGGTCTTTCCTGTTCATGTTTCCTTTGATGAACATCGTGGAGACACCAGCGTAGGCCAACGTGGGAGAGGACTCAGCCTCCCGCTCCTTTGATGCCCGCGCATACATGTGTGCTTATGTTAGTGTAATCAATTATAAGTAAAAAAATAATTTTTCTTCAGTAAGGTATTGATATTATTGCTAGTATTTATACAGCATTTTTTCACTTATAGAAAGCATTTCCTCATACATTACCTGAATGATCATTGAGCATAACACCAATGACAGTATAAATAATAATAACAGAGGGAGAAAGATGTTTGGATTTCAAGGCAGAATACCATGGTTTGAATTCTGGCTTTGCGATTTAGGACACTGTTGTTCTTGGGAGTGTGTTTTAACCCCTTTGTGCTCCTTTTCCTGTAAGGAGCATGACTACCTGCCTCAAAGCCTGT
Source organism: Micronycteris hirsuta (assembly GCA_004026765.1). Lineage (NCBI taxonomy): Eukaryota > Metazoa > Chordata > Mammalia > Chiroptera > Phyllostomidae > Micronycteris > Micronycteris hirsuta. Next base: position 58,749 of record PVJI01009418.1, on the reverse strand, counting down.
TGTTTTCAACAGTGGTAATGGATAAGAAGAAATCTGAACTTCCGGCCAAGATGGAGGCATAGGTAGACATGCTGTGCCTCTTTGCACAACCAAAAGAGGGACAACAATATATATATTTGAAAACAAAAATATACCAGAACTGACAGAAAATTGAACTGTATGGAAGTCCAACAGCCAAGGAGTTAAAGAAGGCACGTTCATCCAGACTGGTAGGCGGGGTGGACCTGGTGAGACCATGGCTGATGGACCCAGACCCAGTGAAGCTGAGGCTGGTGGAGCTGGTGGATAAAGGAACAGCTGGGGAGTAAGACAGACAGGTAGCCCAGGGCCCCAGCTGGGGGAAATAAAGCCTCAAACCACCGATTGGAAACACCTGTGGGGGTTGAAGCGGCAGTAGGAGGAACTCCCAGCCTCACAGGGAAGTTCATTGGAGAGACCCACAGGGTTCTAGAACATACACAAGCCCACCCACCCAGGAACCAGCACAGAAGGGCCCAATTTGCTTGTGGGTATCGGGGGAAGTGACTGAAAGCCGGCAGAGAGGGGAGCAAGCCTCACTGTTCTTTCTCTGCCCCTCCCCGACATACAGCATCACAACACAGTGACCTGGGTTACCCCGCCCTGGTGAACACCTAAGTCTCCTTCCCTTATACAAAACAGGTGTGCTGAGAAAAAAAAAAAATGGCCCAAATGAAAGAACAGATCAAAACTCCAGAAAAAATGCAACTAAGCCACAAAGAGATAGCCAACCTATCAGAATGCACAGTTCAAAACACTGGTAATCACTATGCTCACAGGATTGGTTGAATTTGGTCACAAATTAGATGAAAAAATGAAGGATACGCTAAATGAAATAAGGGGAAATGTACAGGGAACCAATAGTAATGGAAAGGAAACTGGGGCTCAAATCTACAGTGTGGACCAGAAGGAAGAAAGAAATATTCAGCCAGAGAAGAATGAAGAAACAAGAATTCAAAAAAATGAGGAAAGGCTTAGGAACCTTCAGGACATCTCCAAACGTTCCAACATCTGAATTATAGGGGTGCCAGAAGGAGAAGAGGAAGACCAAGGGATTGAAAACTTATTTGAAAAAAGAATGAAAGAGAACTTCCCAATCTGGCAAAGGAAATAGACTTCCAGGAAGTCCAGGAAGCTCAGAGAGTCCCAAAGAAGTTGGACCCAAAGAGGAACACACCAAGGCACATCATAATTACATTACCCAAGATTAAAAATAAGGCGATAATCTTAGGAGCAGCAAGAGAAAAGAAGACAATTACCTACAAAGGAATTCCTATAAGACTGTCAGCTGATTTCTCAAAAGATACCTTTCAGGCAAGGAGGGGCTGGAAAAAAATATTCAAAGTCATGAAAGGCAAGGACCTACATCCAAGATTACTCTATCCAGCAAAACTTTCAATTATAATGGAAGGGCAGATAAAGTGCTTCTCAGATAAAGTCAGGTTCAAGGAGTTCATCATCACCCAGTCTTTATTATAAGAAATGTTAAAGGGATTTATCTAAGACATGGAGGGTTATCAACAGGGCAATGTGAGGGGGAGAGAGGGGGAAAAGGTACAGAGAAAAAGTAGCATAAATGGTAGGTAGGAAACAGACAAGGGGAGGTTAATAATAGCATAGGAAATGTAGAAGCCAAAGAACTTATATGTATGATCCATGGACACGAACTAAAGGGGGAAATGTGGGGGCAGGGTGTGCAGGATGGAGGAAAATAAAGGGGGTGAAATGGGACAACTGTAATAGCATAATCAATTTTATATATATATATGTGTATATATATATATATGTATATATCGCAAATCCCAGCTATCATGTCATTTTACCCCTACTTTAAAAAAACCTGACATTTTGTTATATAACCATAGTGCTACTACCATGCTTAATAAAATTAACAATAATTTTTAAAAATCTATAAATTTCCTAGTACATAATGGACATGTGAAAAAGTTGATTATTAATGCATATATATGTATAGACCTATAAGTATATATAATACTGAAATATAAATAGTCGAATGTGATAATGGACCAGTAATCACTGGTCACCAAAGCTCAATGATTTCTAAGCAGCCTTGATTGAGGGCAGAGTTGGTATTTTCTCTTCCTGTGGTACAACTATCAGTTTATTTGAATCTGTAAAGTAGCATACGGGGCTGGGGTGAAAAATAGAAAAACACTTGTATATGCCCCAAAAGTAAAAGCCAACAAATGAGTTAGTATGAAGGCAATGCAAATGGAGAGCCAAAAGCCCAGAAAATAAGGAAAAAAATAATAAAGAAAAAAATCAGTTTTGTTGGAAAATTCATTGAAAAAGCAGAATATTTATGGCAGATGAAAGGAAGACGATGCCCACTGCATGAACACAGACCACAAAGCAGCCTGGCTGGAAGAGAGGACAGAGCATGTCTAAGAAAAATGGAGCAGAGCCAGTGAAAAGGGAACTCATGGCAGAAAAACCAGTGGGCAAGAATCATTGGATAGAAGTACAGAAACCAGTGAAAACCAGGTCAGAATAGGAGTTAGAGATAAAAACAGTTCTTAAACATTTTGTTATTAACACAATAAACTGCCTTAGAAGTCAAAATTAAAAGATTAAAGACAAAAACTTCAACTGTGAAATGTTCTCTTTCTTTCAGAAGTTCTCTAGAGCCGCTGGGGTACCTGGATGAAGAGTTGGCCACAGTGTTGCTACCAACAAACATTGTCACTCTTTGATGTTTGACTCTCTTGAGGTCAGAGTGTCACCAATTTTTAAATTTTAGTTTGATAATTTAGATGTCATTAGGGTATTGTGAATTGGTTTACATGCATGCTCTTATTGAACATCGTTGTCAATGATTTCAAAAGTCCTTGACTGCCAAGAGGAGTTGCCAGCACATTTTCCCTGACTAGCCTTTTCCAGGTTTATCCCTCTTCATAGACATAAAACTGGGCAGGAGCCAAGCGTTCCAGCTATTTGCGTCCCTTTGTTCTCTCTATACAATACTTAATCAACAGACTTAGTTAAGCCACTAGATGAACTTATTGAGGCCAAGATGCAGAGATGGATGGATGCTCCACCGGGCAACTCTCTGAAACTGTTTCTTATGTGATGTCAGAAAGCACTCTGACTAATGGTAGATTTCTAGGAGGACATTCATTCTGGACTTGTTATAGCTAGCTCTTTACCTAATTCCCACTCTTCTTTCCAAGTCAAAGTTTCAATACCGCTTTATCCAGCAAGGCTTTTCTGATGCCCTGCAGCTAAGTTAGGACCACCTGTTTTATGGCTCCTCACCACCCTAATTCCTTAGTAATGCACATCATTCTTACAATGACTTACTCAGTGTACGGCTTCCCCACCCAATGACAAGATTCTGTGACTCATTCAATACTGAAATTCCAGCATCAAGCACATCAGCCTGGAAGATGGTCATCCTGTAACGAGTATTAAAATGTGTGGTTTAGTAAATAAATGGGTAAATTCAGGAATAAAATCTAAAGAACAATTTGATAGCCTTATGAAACACAAAGAAAATTTTTTATTTTTTAAAAAAGTCATTGGATCTGTCTAGCAGTCCTTTGAGGCTGAGGTAGACAATCTTATACATAAGGACGTGGTGAAATTACCCCCTTTTAATGTGATCACAGACTTCATACTTTTGTGGCAAGGAAAATGTTCATCTCACAGAGTTCATGTGACATGTTATGACTGTGAAGCTACATATGTGCATTTTTACTTGACTTCCAACCTAAGCAAATTTCCTATCAGCTCCTCATATTTGGTTTATCACTTTCTAAATTTAGTTTGAGGTTCAGTCTGGTATGTTGCTCTCCAACCAACCCACTAAAAAAGAGAAGGGCAAACTTCCAGCAATCCTGAGGAACTTTCACACTGATACAAGAGCCGAGTTGTGACAGACCTGGATAGAACCAGCGTTCATTCAATAAAGCTTCTTTGAACACGAATGGCAAGAAAATGGACGGGATTGAGAAGAGGTGCTCTTGCTTCCCTAACTAAGCAGCCAATTGTATGTATTGCCCTTAAATCTTGGCAGATGCTGGAATTTTCAGTCACAAAAAAATATTTGAAAGCTTGTGGAAATCATCTAATAGCTCCCTCATTGCCTGTAGAATGACGTTCTCCACCCAGAATACAAGATCTTTCCCAGTCTCCCTACAACTAACCTCTCTATTCTCACAACCCACCTAACCCCTTCAAGTACTGTATTCTGCACTCTGATCACACCAGGTCAAGAGAAAGTGCCCTTCTCCATTCTGGGTCTCTGCAAGAGCTTATTGTTCTCTCTCGCTAGAAGTTTCTTCTTGCAACATTCTGATGTTATTAGTTTGCTCAGGCTGCTATACAGAATAATCACAGAGTGGGTGACTTAAAAAAATAGAAATCTATTTTCCTACAGATCTGGAGACTAGAAGTCCAAGATCAAGGCGCCATTGAGGTTGGTTTCTAGTGACCTCTCTTCTTATCTTGCAGAAGGCATGTTCTCTCTGCATTGCCAGATGGTCTTCTCTCTGTGCACATGTGAAGAGAGCGTGATCTCTGGAATCCCAACCTCTTATTGTAAGAACTCCATTCCTATAGAATGGCCTTTGACCTTATTTAACCTCCTGAAAGACCCTATGTCAAAATACGATCGCATTGAGGGGTAGGGCTTCAAAATTTGCATTTTGGGAGGAACACAATTCAGTCCATAACAACTCTTTTCCAGAGAAACTCTTTTTCATCCTGAAAGATAGACACTGAATATTCAGGTGCTCAGGAAATGATCACACCAGGATTATTGGAGGGGAAACTTTTTAATTGGCTTATGAAGTCATGAAACAAGAATTAGTTAAGTACCATGAAGGAAAAGTGGACAGACGGTGGCAGAGGGGTAGCAGTTGAGAGAGTGGTCAGTGAAAAGGCATTTTGGCTTAGTAACCAGACGTCTTAGCTGACAAAATGAAAGAGACTGAACCCACCAGGGAATAATATACCCTAAATATAGATCTTTCTTTGCCTTCTGAACTTCAGTTATTAAACATCTTGGGAAACCTGAGACAGCAACACAGCCTTTGGACTTTCTTTGAAAAAATTCCTGACCTTATGCTCTGGAAAGTCATTGCAACTTTCTAGGGTGGAGATACTCACTAATAATACTGAATCACCAAGCACATACACATTTCTGGATTTAAATCTAAGGATGTTAGATGACCCCTTAGAAATTCATTGCAACAAGTTCCGAGAACAGATGTGTGAGACCTACACACCCTTGTTCCCTCTCCTTAGCCAATTACACAAAAAAATCCTATTTCATCTCCTCTGTGAGTTCAGGAGTCCCACTCAAGGTCAACTCTATGGGTTAAAAGTCATCAGTGAAGGTTGACTGAGAGAGGTTGACATCTGGCATGAACTACTACTTGTCATATACAAAGCAGATTCTCTGTCTCCAAGGCTAAAATGAATTATGTTCTCAGAGTTAGAAAATCCCCTACGTAAATGGTAAAGCAATTTCCAGAAGAAAGAAGTTATCTGGGAGAAGGTGTTTCTTCTTTTTTTGGAAGTTTCTCTACCCCTAGAACAGACATTCAAGAAAAGCTTCACTTGATGGTGTCATGAATAAAATGAACAAAAAGCAGAGATGATTTTCAAAAGACAAAATTTCCATTCCATTTCTTTCCAGACAGGCTTTTACTAGAAACATTGATCACGGAGGCACCAGCCTTAGTTTTCTAAACTTCAGAATTTAAAATAAACAGCGATCAGTCTCCTGTCTCTCTTTTTACCCTTCCTACTGTGGAAACTTAAGTAGCACATTCTTTCCCACTAAACCAGAAGCAACATAACACAGAAATTTTACTGACAGATTTAAAATGAATTGCTGGGTACAAAAATAACAAAAATAGTCCCACAGCTTAGTCAACCGGTCAAATGTTTTGTATGTATAAAATATGGGCACAGCCAAATCCCAGATTTAAAAGAAATAATATTTAGATGCTATTAGAATTTCCATTTTGTAAAGTAAATCCACTGTACTGGCTGTTACCTTCAGCAGAGAAGGGTTATCTCTCCAGCTATTACTACGTATCCGTGCAAGGTCAGGCTCAGGCTCAGGCTCATCATTTCTTGCTTAAATTATTGCCTTTTCATCCGATTCTGAAGTCTTGCTTCCAACCTTTCTTCACTTTCATTCTTAATCGGATGAATCAATAGTGAACAATGACTTCCTGCTTCGAATGGTGTGAACTTGGGAGGTAAAGATTCTTCATAGTCTACCCCATGCTTGCGAGCACCTCTCTCCTCCCGCTCTGTCCCCACACCATGTCTCCTACAGGTCCGGGACACGCCCGCCCACACAGTCTGATTGACACCTTTCTCTGAACCTCCTAGGCTGTCAGTAACGCTCAGCACTGCTCTGCCTCGGCCCAGAGCCCTTCCTGAGTTGGTTCTAGTGAACTTTTTCTCTTCTTTTGCAGTCGTTATTTATCTTTTTCTCTTATATTTTACTCAGTGTCAGTATGGTTTTCTCTCTTCTCGGGTCGTTTTATGCTTACCTGTTTGTCAGCCCAGTTAGATGTTAAGAGCCCTGTTGATTTCAAAGTCGTTTCTTTCCCGCCAGTACTACATACGCAGGGTGGGCAAAAGTAGGTTTACAGTTGTGAGTGTGCAAAACACAGAAGTTATTCTTGTATTATTTACGAATTATTGTATTGTTTCCTACACGAACAACTGTAAACCTACTTTTTCCCCACCCTGCATAGTGCACATCCCAAATTAACTCAGGTTCAGCCAAGAGTTCCAAAACCCTTATTTTCTGCTGTTCTCAAAACTCACTGAGCAACGACAAATAATAGACACTGATTTTTCTCACCTCTTTATCTCTAGCCTTCTCCAAAAAAAGTTTTATAAGACAAATCAGTTGACTGGAGAGCACACACGTGCACAGTAAGAATATTGAGGAGGAGATGAACTCTACTGTCCTAGCGGAAATGAATCCATGAACGCTGAGATACAGCGAGAGATCTTGGCCTTTGGCGCACTTTCCATGTTGTTATCTTTCGGAGTAGAGACTCCAGGTCCAACAGCTCTGAGGCGGTTTTACGATTACGCACCCTCATTCCACCTTCTGTCCCTGTCACATTCCTCCCCGCTGCTTTCCATGCTGAATCCCTTCCTCGTGTCCCCTGATCTGTAGATGTCGTCCACACGTGTCATTCTTTGCTGCACATTCAGGGGCTCTACCTGGATGTGTAGAAGACATGGTATAGGGATTGGATGGAAAGAATAAAGATGCTTAACAACTTGGGAGTAGACTATATAGAATTTTTACATCCAAATTCGATGCGATTCACAGTAGGTAGTCACGCTCCAACCCCTTCGTGCTTTGGAGGAATCCCAGAAATGTCTTCTCGCACAAAGGGCAGGCACAGGGGAGTTTGAGGGACTGGACTCATTTTAAGATTGGAAGAAAGTCAAGCGTTTTGCCCACTGACTGTGCTAAACATCTCTACACAGCTGACTTGAATCATTCTGATCATGATTCTTTTTGGATCATGGAGAATTTATTGAATCTAAATTTTCCAAGCCCTCTGTGAAAAAGCTGGATGATGACCATCTTTGGATGATGTCTGCAGATTATGTCAACACCAACTTGACTTTGACTGGGAGGCATGGCATTATCTTGGCTACAGAGACGTTCTAGGCTACTAGCAAATCTCACTACACAGCTCCAAATCAGATCAATTGATCTGTCCATTCACAGTCTATACCATTTACTGTATCATCTCAAAGTCATCGTGATTTCCCACCCTTTCCACTAGGTTCTTAATTCTTCTGAAATCTAAAGAAAGAGACAGCATCTTCTCTGAGAGAAACCCTCTCTTGCATGTTCTCCTTGGCCCTCCCCAAACTAACCACTCCAAGCTGCTTTATCACTTCCTTTCACCTACAAAACAGCTTCTGAATCTAAACCTTCTTCAGGAAATTTTGAGGTTAAAGGAAATATAAGTGATTAATTACTCTCATGAAATCTGCCATAGAATGAATATTTTGGGTCCCCCCAAATTTGTATGTTCAATACGGTGGTATTTAGATAGGGGGTCTTTGAGAGATGATTAGGGGCATGAGTGGCACTGATGGTGGGGTGAAAGAGACTGCAGAAAGCCCCCTTGTCCCAGGTGAAAACACAGTGAGAAGACAGGTGTCTATGGACCAGGAAGTAGCCCCTCAGCAGACATTGAATGTGCCAATGCCACGCACGGTCTTGGACTTCTCAGCCTCCAGAACAATGAGAAATTAATTTCTATTGTTTATAAGACACCCAGTCCTTCTCTTCTGTTATAGGAACCCCAATAGACTAAAACACAATCTCATCTTGTCTCATTGTGGGTTAGCTTTCTTTTTGTCCTTTCTGTGTTTTTTTTTTCTTAGATGTAATTTAAGTGTAGCATTTATTTATTTTTCAGGATAATCTGTTGAGAGAGTTTATAGTGATCTCATCTGTTTAAATGCCGTCTATTGATATCTCCATAGCAAGAAGGGATGCTGTAACCTAGCTTGAAAAACAAAGTGCCAGGCATCACGCTAGCTGCTTGTACATGCATCATTTGCTTGGTTTCCATGAAATGAGACTACATTCATTTTTCTGTACACTGTAGCACATCCAGGAAATCACCACGGACTGACTGATGAGTACACAGTCATCTTATGGAGGAGAAAGAAGGTGACGTAGCCGGAATGATGAAACACTTTATTAAAGCAAAACAACCAGTAACAGCAGCCAAAATGCAGCAACAGATGGTACCTCCTCTCTCATAATGTGTCTCCCAGAATGGAGGAGGCATCTTCCCAGGGAAAGAAAAACCCTTTTAAGTCACGTCGGTCTGTGAGTGTCCTCAGGGCACATTGTTTCTCCGTGACTCTAAGTGGCTGACAGAGCCTTGAGCCCTCCTGTTCTGCACTCGTCGCTGCCTGGAGCAGAAGGCGGGAGGAAGAGGAACAGTGGCGTAGGCCTGGGTCCCGCAGGGGCGGGCCACCCTCTGAGCCCGGAGCCTCCGCGGTTCAAAGTTAACAAAGCAATAGCTTCCCCCAAAGCCTTTTTATAACAGAGTTATTTACGCCTTTTTTACCTTTCAATGTGTCTTTCTTCTCCCTGCCTCTGCCCTCCCCCACCGCCCTATTCACATCTTTCTCCAAAGTTGGCTATAAAAGACTTTGCATCTTGGTTTAGGGTTGGAGTCACATCAATTGCAAACACAGCAGGCAGGCTCCAAGCCTGTCTATTTCCAAGGGGAGGCTGTCAGAAGCAAGGCTGCCTCTGTGTATAGGAGCCCAGCACACGAGGGGAAGCCACATATTTCAGGCGTGGAGGGGGAACACACTGGCTCCGCCGCGGCGGAGGACGAGATTCCAAAGCCTGCTAAACAACGCGGAGCTGGTGAAGCCGGCACCCTGCTGCCTGGGGAAGCGGCGCTCCGCACGGCTTGACTGGACGTCGTTTCTCCGCTTCTGCAGACACTGAAGCCAGTGATTAATGGTGGGATCCGGGGACTTGAAAGTTATGCAAATGTTCTGGGGTCTCCAGGGAAACGGGTGCCAATTCCATGAAAGACATTTCGTGAGATGCAGCTTCTATTAGGCACTCGTAACTGAGCTAGGTATTTTGGGGGACAGAAGGCAACAGAGGGAAATGATGATGTCATCTCTAATTTTCAGGATTGCTCTGCAGATCAGAGAGAGTATTTTTAAATTTCTCGATGGCAGTCACATTGTGAAAAAGAGCTTTGCGAATCTGAATAGCACGTGTAAGTCAACTAGGCTGGGTAGGAATATCGCCAGGTGCCTTACAAAGTGTACAGGTCGAAAAAAGAGTAAAAGGGTAGAAAGTTAGTTTTGCTTCCAAAGCATGAAGTGTGTGATCATACGTACCTTAAAGAAAAACTTATTCCAGTTGACCCAATGGGTAGCTAACAGGTAGGTGGGGGAGGAAGCGCGATGGGATTTCTTGTAGCCAGGTGGAACAGCTGGGATTGTCAGTTTGGGAATTAAACAGAGCTTGCTTCCAGATGTGTCTAAACTACATCACTTCTTCCAGGCTTAGTTTCCTCATCTGTGAAAGAAGAAATGACTACCACGTAGAGCTGTGGTAAGAATTTAAATGAGAGAAAAGCAGCCAGAGTAGCACACTGCAATTATCCCAGCAGCAGCAGTGCCCGGGGGGTGGACCATAAGGAGAGAATAAGGCCAGTTGAAGAAGCAATAAATACAGAAATATTGAGACCTGTGTTTAGCAGCTCAGCAGGCCACCCGTTCACTGGGTGACCTTGGACAACTGACGTCACCTCTCTGGTGTCAGCGTCTCCTGAAAATATAGGGTTGAAAATATAGGGTCTGAAAATATAGGGTCAGAGCACATGTTAGTGTCCCTATGTTCAGCTCCAATGTTCTGGGAGTCTTTAAACTGATGTTATGGTCCCTAAAATTCTCTCCTCTCCAACCAGGTATTGGAGGTACTGGAAAGATAATTGGAAAGGCTCAAATTTGCACTTACTCCCTGACACTAACAAGGGTGTCGTTCTGTCTTCTTGAGGAGAAAAAAGGGCTAGAAACTTTCCTAATCTCACATTCTGCTGTGGATCAGGCATGAATTGTTATTATTCTTTGCTGTCTCTGCAGATTATTAAACAGCCGCCAAATTCAACTTGGCATTTCCAAACAAGGATTTCAGAAATGGAGACTGCCTTGGGAGGTAAGATTTTTATGCAAATAGAATACATTAATACATTTCAAAACTTCGAGCGCTTCAGTTTCCAGGAGAGAAATCTCATTTTTGGTGCTTAGTTCAGGATTTCGTACTAAGTATTTAATGGCTATGAGGCAGATTCTTTAAACCCCAATAACTCCTTCCTTTCTGGGTAACAGAAGTGAAATACCAGTTCTGCAATAGTCTTCTTGAGATCTGGAGGGAGAATGGGGATAGACTTAGCCTTTCAACCACCTAGCTGTGAGGAGTGGGCTTGCATGTTAAATGGCCCCCAGGCAGAAGTAATTATGGAATGTGGACAATCCCAAGATCTGTGGGACTACCTGTTACCATGGCAACTCTATAGCATCTTCTTTGCTGCTTCTTCTCCATCAACTCTATAGAATAGTTTTTTGATTTATGTCACCCAACTAACTCCCGGGAACGTTGTAGCAATTTGCTTTTCCAAAGGTAAGTGAAGACAGAGCCCTCCACACTGAGGAAGACCAATTTTTTTTTTCTGGAGGTGAAAAGAGAAATGGAGCAAAAATTAAAATAAGAAAAAAAACAACCAGAAATTTCTTGTGCCCTTTGAGACTGCCCCCCCCCCCCACCCTCAGCCAAAAGATTGATGCTCTTTACTAACACATGTAGCTGGACCCTGTGTGTATGTGTGTGTGGGGGAGGCACAGTTAGGGGCCAGGTTTGGGTTGCATCTCAGAAAATACGGGTTTGGGTTGAAACTAAGTCCAAATAAAAATGGACCTTGCAGGAACTGGTAATCACGAACTAGTGTTCACATGTAACATGGATGATTTATTTCTAAGTAACATTTAATAATATATTGAGCTACTTTAAAAATAATATATATGCATTATAAAAAGTTTGGATAAAATAGAGAAGACAAAAGAAAAAGACACTGTACTCCCAACATCTAGAAATAACGTTTTATACTGATAGATTTTTGATGTAATGTATACATATATTTCAGATTATAGTTAAATAACAGTTACATAGAATGTGTATATTAATGCCTATTGAAATTTACATGAGGCTTTTTTCTATTTTGTATTCTGCTTTAAATTTAATAATAAGTTACAAGCCCTGGCTGGTGTAGCTCAGTGGATTGAGCGCAGGCTGGGAACCAAAGGGTCCCAGTTCGATTCCCAGTCAGGGCACATGCCTGGGTTGTGGGCCAGGTCCCCAGTGAGGGCCATGTGAGAGACAACCATACATTGCTGTTTCTCTCCCTCTCTTTCTCCCTCCCTTCCCCTCTCTCTAAAAATAAATAAACAAAACCTTTAAAATAATAAGCTACAAACATTTCTCTGGCCACCAAATATTCTACCATAACATAGCAGCAGACACTTATTTTATTTTATTGATTTGACAGAGAGAGAGAGAGATTGAATTGTAGTTCCACTTATTTATACATTCATTGGTTGATTCTTGTATGTGCCCTGACTGGGGATCGAACCCAAAACCTTAGGTACACTGGGCCGATGCTCCAACCAACTGAGCTACCTGGCCACGGCAGCAAACCTCTTCTGAAGGGCACATACAGTAAATATTTTTGACTTTTTGGGCCACTAATTCTCTGCCACAAGTAGTTAGCTTGGCTGTTGTTGAGAGAAAACAGCCACAGACGATATGTAAATGAGTGATCTTGGCTATCTTCCAATAAAACTTTATTTACAAGAAAAGGCAGCAGGCCAGGTTTGAACCCTGCTATTAGAGCATGATTGTAAGTGACAACATAATTTATCCTATGAATGGGCTCAAATGAAAAGAAAATACATAATCCCCTATCACTGAGCACTAGACTTTTCCAGCATGGTGGCAATGTGTATTTTTGTAAATAAATCGTTTTGTGGGTCTATCAGATTCTTTCCATAGAAAGGGAGATTTTTGGGGCCAGAGCTATGTAAAAGGTTGTGAAATGTGCTGAAAGAGTACCTTTCAGAAAGGTTCTGGAAATTCCTATTGGAAGAGAGACCCAGTGTGTAGACTCCCACGAATGACGGAGTGTAGAGCCTTTTCGAGATGAAGGAGATTCACTATGACTGGGTCCTGGAGTTCACAGACAGAAGTGGCAATGAAACTTACCAACTGTCATTCTTGCTGCACATATTTATGTGTGGTGTTTCTTTTTTCTATATGGGAAGCTTGAAAAATTTATTTATCAATTCAGCAATCTATCCCTTCATTGATTCACGTTAAGAAAGTTTTCCAGCCTCCAATATTAAAAAGAAATGGTCTTATAGTTCCAAAATTGCTCTTTAATTTTCATTTTCATATTGAATGCCTTAATGCATTTGCAATTTACTTTGTGGTTGGGTATTAAAGTCCAATTTTTTCTGTCTTCTTTCTTTTTCTCTACTTTTTCTCTCCTTCCTTCCTTCCTTTTGATAGTTAACCAGTAACTGCACACTGTTGAATAGTCCATTTTTTTTACTGATTAGAAATGCCATTTAATAATATTAAATATGCATGGGTTTGTTTCTGAGATATCCAGATTGAATTTTTTATAATTATGGCTTTAATATGTCTTTTAATACCAGTGTTCCTTTTGAAAGTTGTCTTCATTGCCTTCAGTAATTTATTCTTTAAGAGCTCTGGGAAAATTAAGTTTAAAAAGCCAATCAGAATTTTATAGTAATTGTATTACTTTATAAATTGATTACAGAAAAATCAACACGTTTCCAGTATCAACTTATCCCAGCTAGTACACAGTATGTTTCTTAATTTAATAAACTCACCTCTTTTGGTAATGTTTTATGTTTTATTTCTGAACATTTCACATATTTTTATTAAATTTACTCAAAAGTATTTTCTACATTTTTGTACTGTTGTGAATTGTATCATTTTCTTTGATATATTCTATTTTTAAAATTGTAATAGATATAAAGAAAACATTGAGATTTTGTACATTTTTGTAATTAGCCAGCTTACTGAACTGTCTAATATTTGTTATAACACTTTTTCAACTAATTTCTTTGGGTGTTCTGTTACATTTCATCTCCTTTTATATATGAATGTTTTCATTTTTCTCATAGTATATTGTAGAGAGCTTTCAAAAAATGTTAAACTGGTAATAGTAAAGATTATATTTTTTCTCACACGTTTCGATTGACTATTGTTTTTGATGTTTAAGATGAGGCTGCCTATTATTTACACATATATGCTTTATCATGTTAAAAAAATATCCTTCTGTTCCTGGCTTTCAAAGAGATATTTTTAAATTATAAATTGATGTTAAATGTTATCGAAAGAATTTTTGCTATCTTTCAAAGTGCGCATATAGCTTGTCTGCTTTGATCTATTGATAAATATATGAATATATTTAATTTTTAAATTATTAATATTATAACCATCATTGCATTTTTATTACATATTTGCACTATTCTTTTATTATAGTATTTAATTGAGATGTTTGTATCTATGTTCATAGCAATGTATGATTCTTGAAAATTAAAATGTCTTGCTTTCAGTTATTAAAGGAAAGAAATCCAAGTTATAGAATTATATATATAATTACCTTATTTTCATTTTCAAATAGCCCTATACATGAATATATTTGCATAAATATAGAAAAGCGCAGAAGGATGCATTTCAAACCACTATTTTGCTTACATGAGGGATAAGAGAGAAGACTTAGAAAGTAGAAAGGGGAGCCTCTTAGGTATATTTTGTGTACTTCTAAGTGGCTTGATTTGAAATGAATATGTGACATTATGTATTACTTATGTAGTAAAAAAGCATGATATATTTCTTTAAAAAATAAAATTAAATAAAATACTCGTGACAACTTCATTTCTCCCCAGTAAAGCCCTCCGAAGCAGTTGTAAATAGGCAGTTCTCGCCAAGTAAACATCTGCAGTTCAACTTCTTTTCATCCAAACCTCAGAGATGTGTGGCGTTATCCTTCTCTTACAAGTGAAAAAATGAACCGTGCCCTGTGTTCCCAAGTGGATGCTGTTGTAGGGTCTTTCCGTTCCAAATCCACTTTCTGCCACCCTACACCCCTCACCAGTCCTGCTGGGATTCTCTGCAATGTGTGAGCCAGAGTATTTTTTCAACTTCCTACATCTCTTTTGGGTCTTGCTATTCTATATATCTCCGCGCCGTGGTCTAGTAGTTTTCAATCAAACAGGCATGTCAATTAAGCACTACTTTATGAATTGGGGACAGAAAATGAGTCATCTTGTTTTCAGAACACATATAAAAGGATAGGTACCCACATAATAATGACTACATAATAAAGGTGTTTTTTTTTAATTCCTTCTTCTTTACCTATTCCTCTTCTGAGGCAGGAAGGATAAATCTTGAATATGTATGATTCGCGTTCTTTTCCCCCAAACACTGCTCATGGTCTCCCTCCCCTGCGACTCCCAAACCTTTCACAGTGACCCTCATTAATTGTTCTGACCCCCCAACAGCCCTCATTTGTTCCCCAGAGTACCCCCTTAGATCTGTAGATCACTTTGATTACTTCCACATCTGGGATTCGTCACACGCTGTGTTAACCACGGCCATGTGCAGAATTACCCAGCAGGATTTAGGAGACACTCAGTCAGAAAAATCGTCCCTACTAAGAACAACATCTGGAGAAAATTAAGAGAAGCCATTTCCCATTGAGAATCCTTTGGAAATGTATTTATGATGTAGAGACCCACGGACGCTCACACAGGCAGAAGCGTGTGCTGCTCTTTCTCTCCTGAGTGCTCAGGCAGAGTACTCTTTCTTTAGAAGATTCTTGAATTAATAATGCAAATGCCTGGTAAGGTCACAAATAAGGGATTGTCTCACAAAGCCTTGTTTAGAACCAAGAGTTGTCTCTATCAGAAATGTCTTCATGGACTTTTCTGATACCATGTGTGTCTACAAATAAAGATTTTACAAAAGCGAGAGGGGGCAGTGGGCCACATTTCCCTGAGTGGGATCACTGAACATCTCCAACGATTTTTTTCCCCAAAGTTTGGGGATTGGCAAAAGACGAAATTTCCTTTGCCAAACATTTTTCCCTTAATTTTTAAATCCATGTGCATTAAAGGAAATTTAATCCATATGTTTCTGATTCATTTACAGTTAACTCATCACAAGAGTGTTTTATAAGAGTCGTTTGGCCCTCGACAGGACTGAAGAGCCTCTTCACAGGACACGACCACGCACCCACCGCACGCGGGCTCGCCAGAGACCCAGGCACCAGCCCCGGCCGCCTGCCGTCTAGACTCATTGGGTCTCCCTGAACCCGCATCCAAACAGCTTTGTTCTGGCAAATCACGAGCATTTAATTATATTTCAGAAGGCAGAAAGAGTTACTCTTTACCTTCCTCAGAGTATTTGGAGTGAATTATTTCAGGAGTCCCTACTTTAGGTGTTCATCCAGGCTCTCAGTGAGTGGCTTCTTAAAAGTGCTAATGTTGGGTGGGGTCTGGGCGAAGGGGGGCAGAGAGGGGGTGGAAATGGGAGACATCTGTAATAGTCAACAATAAAAAAAATTAAGAAATTAGGACACCTTGTGTATATGCTGCTGCCACCTGGGAGTATGTCCTTGACACCAATTCAGGAGATGGTGTAAGTAGAAAAGAATACAAAAATACTACTTTTTAATTTAAAACAAAAAGAGCTAATGCTGAGCAGCTTGGACTTTCCTGTGTTTCTTCAGTGCAAATGACAGTAAAAATTGTGTTAATTTTTTAAAAGTGGATTACAGTGAGTTCAGAGGAGACCAGTGTTGGTGATGAAGATTTAGGGAAAGATGGATACGAGTAGCTCCATGGTGACTGGGGATGAGGAAAGCCAAGAAATGTACATGAAGGTGTAGAATTTGGGGGGTATGTGCAAAGGTCTTGTTTTTATTTTCTCAGTGCCTCAGCTTAAAGAAATGATTTACCTGCAGCCCCAGTTTATGATAAGCATTAGAGAAGCATTGTTGATGTTCAGGGTTGGAAACTAGCCCTGGCTGGTGTGGCTCAGTGGACTGAGTGCTGGCCTGCAAACCAAAGGGCCGCAGATTCAATTCCCAGTCAGGGCACATGCCTGGGTTGCTGGCCAGGTCCCCAGTAGAGGGCGCATGAGAGGAAACCATGAGTTGATGGTTCTTCTCTTTGTCCCTCCCCTCCCCTCTTTCTATAAGTAAATAAAATAAATAAATAAATAGAGTTGGAAACTGTTAGAATGTTGT
Organism: Micronycteris hirsuta; assembly: GCA_004026765.1. Lineage (NCBI taxonomy): Eukaryota > Metazoa > Chordata > Mammalia > Chiroptera > Phyllostomidae > Micronycteris > Micronycteris hirsuta. The sequence goes on along the minus strand of PVJI01009418.1, from coordinate 41,824 downwards.
CTTACTAAAAATATTGAAATATGCAAGGCCACCTAACTACATCTCAATGCAGTGCAATGAGGCCCAGGACGCCTGCAAGCCTCATCTGATACATTTTTACTATGCCCCATTCACCCGTAGGGCAGGTGGGAATTTGGGGCGGTAGCTAAGGAGACAGAAGAAGGCTCAGCTGACCTGCTAGGCTGGAGAATGACCTAGGGAGAATGACCTTTTCCTGAGACAACCACGAGACATTTGGTGAGTGCAGTTGCATGCAAACCTACCCTGGAAGAAACAGGCTATTTGCAAAATCACGTCTGCGGCTGGTGACAGCATCTTTTACAAAGGGATCTGTCTTTTCTGTTAATAACATGAAATCATTTGTTTTCCCTCACTTCTTTGCAACTGATGTTTTTCTCTTCTCGGGGAAATGACTATTGTTTAATTGTATTTTTCTAGTTTGACAGCCCGTAGTCTTTCTTCTTGGACCTGGTATTTTACTGTGGACAATTTTGTAAGGCTCAAACAGATTTTACTTTTTTGATGTTTTGTAAGATTTTCTAAATATTTATTTCCAAATGAAATTATCCTTGTTTAATTTTGCTTAGGATTAAATACTATTTATATTTCCCTTCCAAAGCTATGAAACAGAGTATCACATAATGGTTTTTGTAAAGGAAATACATTTAATAGCCAATTAGATTAACTATCAAATCTGTTTTAGGAAAAAAAAAAGAATCTGGCAGTGGTTTGATTTTACCAAGCTGTGTTGTATATTTTTATTTTCAAAAAAAAAAAAAATCTTATTTCCTGAAGCTTAAATTCTTCAAGTTTGTTTCCCTCGTTTAATTGAAACCACTATTTCCAAGGGAAATTGAATTAAAAAAAGATGACATTTTCTCACTCAGTAGAAACTTGTGTTATGTGAAGAGCACATTCTCCACTGACGTAATTTTACCTTTATTATTTTGTGTGAATTAAAAAATAAAAACTATAGCAGTCCAGAAATCCTTCTTTTCTCAAAGCAAAGACAATAAAAAATTCTGAACATTCAAATTTTTTTTCCCTGATCTCCCTCTTTTACCCCCAAACCTGGGCCATTTTACTCCTTATGTTGCATTCTTGATGCTTTCAAGCAGTGTGGCTGGGAGCCCTGGAGCTACAATGCCTTCCTCTCCTTTTCCACCAGAAAATCTCTGCTTAGCCCATGAAGACTGGTTCAAAGGTCATACGAGGTGTTCTTTCTCACCTTGCAGAACAATTCACTTGTCTTCTGATCCTCAACAATCAGAACATCAGCCACCATTTTCTGAGTGCTCAGCATGTGGCAGCATTTAACGTTTGCCCTCCCGTGGGCAAGCATTCTGTGTTAGTTGAATAAATTAAACACAGAATCATTTGATATGGGGACTTCCTGAGATCAGGGATTGGCGTGCTAGCATACATACCTGCCACATGTTAACTGAGTTACATATCAATATAAAAGTTATAGCCATAAGCTTTGAGATATTATCCTTTTGAAGTGGGATGATTCGGTCAGGATCAGGACAGGCCAATTCCATGTCAAATATCTAAGGGATAAACACTGAGTCCATTGTTGTTTCATTAAAGACTTTATTCTTATTTTTCACGGCTCAGTCATTTATTCAGTACCAGTAGCTGAGCACCTACCAGGCACTGTTTCAGGTCCTGGAGATATATAGTAGCAGAAAAATTCTCCAGCCTCCTGGGTCTGATGTTTCATTTGAAAAAGTCAGGCAATAGAAATTAATAATAAATAAATTCTATACCAGAGTCTGTGGAGAAAATAAGACAGTGCAAAAAGACAAAGCAAATGCAAGGAGTGGGTGGAGGTCAAGGGCTTGCTGTGAGGGAAGGAGGAAGCCCCCACCGTAAGGGGATATTTAAGCAGAAGCACAAAGAGAGTAGGGGCGCTGGTCGTGCCCATACCTGGGGGTAAGTGTTCCAGGCACATATCTGAGGAACGCGAAGGGGAGGTGCGGGGAGGTGCGGGGAGGAGGGCAGAGGAGGAAGAGAACAGTGAGTGGGAGTTGAGCTCAGAGAAGATGGAGCCAGGTCATGGAGAGATTTTAGGTGATGAGATGGGAAGCTGGGAGCTCTGACTTATCACTGAAAAGAAACCTCCTGGGCTCTGTGTGCAGAGGACTGAAGAGGACCAAGGAGTGAGCAGGGAGACCTCATAGGGGGCTAATGCAGTAATCCTGGTGAGAGAAGCTCGCTGGCTGTATTTCAGATGATGAGAAACGGTCAGATTCTGGGTATATTTTGCCACCTGAGTCAATAGGATCTAGGATATCAGCTCTCTAAGAGCAAGGGAAGAACAAAACATGTCTCCAAGTTTTGGGGCTTGGGAAACTTGAACACTGGTGTTGCAATTTATTGTGGGGGAGAAGATTGCGGAGGAAGGAGGCAGGTGGGTGGGGTGGGAATTGTCAATGTCACACACACGAGATAAGCCAAGGCCAAGGCCTGGATTTGACTGACTCTACGGGTGAAAAGACACTTAGATTTCGACATAGTTACATAGATGGTGAAAGAGTAAGTCAAAGGTGCCAGTTCCTTATCCCACACATCACAACGATGACCTGGAAGGAACAGGGGCTGGAGGATGGCGACGTGGGTGCAGGGCAGCTCTGTGCCGAGAGGCCAAATCCTTACTGTTGCAAAGTGCTTTCAGAGCCTGCAGCTCTGTGCTCAGAGTGACGGGGCAGAATGTTCCTGATCGCAGCAGAACCTGGGAGCCAATGAGAAACTGTCTCAGCCTTCCAGGGGCGATGAGGCAGCCAATAGGGAGATCCCTCATTATCCTGCGTTCCAGAGGAATCACAGGGCATTCTGTCAAGACCCAACCAGCTGTGGTTCAAGCCTTTGCCTGTGTGGCTTATTTGGTTAATCTATGGGAATCAAGAGTTTGGGTTTTGAATATGTTTGACGTCCACATGGATGTTTGAGACTGGGGTTCGGATGGGGTAGGTGGGGTAGATGGACTGCAGTTTGGTCAGGAGAGTACATTTGGGAGCATTGGCATATATATTTTCAATTAAAGCCAGGAATGTCGGTGAGATCACCTAGAAATAAAATGAAGACGAGAGGAGGTGAATTCTAAATTCAGTATAAGCTTAAGTACTAACTTACATTTATTCAATTACATGTTTACTAGGAGGTGAAGTCTAAGTTCACTATAAACATTAATTTGCATTTATTCAATTATATAATAATTTTTCATACCAAAGCATATAAACACAGAATTAAGATTCAGACCACTTCGCTTCTAATTTAAATAATAGCAAAAATAGGGAATTGAAAGAACTTGGAATTGGTCAAAGGAATCGCAAAGAACCAAAGGTGAAGTAAGAAACAAGGATTAAGACTCCTGTAGGAAAGAGGAAAACCGGGGTGCAGAGACAGAGGACGCAGCTAAGCCTCTGCAAAGACGCAGGCAATCTCATTTGCAGTGCACTGGCATTGCAAATTTGAAAAATATCGATTACACCATAGAGGAATTTTTCACTTTATCTTACTTTCTTCAAAGTATCTTTTTTCAATAGGTATTTGAGGCACAGGCCAGGGTCAGAGGTGTGTACTTCAAGAATGAAGGCATATCCCTGGTGCTTTGAAAGAACAAAAACCATTTTTTAAAAATGCCAAGGAAGACAAGTGCTTCTAGAGAAATCTGAGTTTTTACCCTCCCTCCTTATAAATTTTTATTAGCGTGAGAGAGCCCTCAGGCTCTGGGGTTATGTACTTGCCGCCTCCATAGTGGGAAGGTAGATGGTAATTAGAATTGAAAGCGCTTGCCCCAGTTACCTGTAGCTCTTGTGAGTGAGCACGTGAACCCAGAAAGTTCAGACAGGTAGTCCTACTCTAACTAAGTCAGGATTTACTGGGCGGAAAACGGGATTACAACCCTGCCTCTCCTGCTTTCGCTGTAGCGTGAAGCTGCGTTGACTCCTAGACTCAAATCAAATGTACCTGGGCGGCTGTGCTGCTGCTGCGAGAGTGCCTTTCTCTCTCCAAAGAGCCCCACCTTGCTGTCGTCCTCTACAAAGCCCCAGAGACCTTTCTCAGTCCGAGGGGTCGGTCCTAGATATCAGCCATTCCACTGGGTGATGCTGGTGTTTCTGTTGAGGCTGTTGAAAGCGTCTCCGATGGCCCAGTGCAGTCACTGGCCCCTGGGTTAGCCTGCAGGGGCCCTGTGATGCCGTCAAAATGTGTCATCCCAGGGGTCCCACCGCGGTTGAAGCAATGGCCCTGGACCACGACTGTGGGGCAGCGATTGTTTCTCAGCACGGAAGGGGAGCAAGAAGCCCCTCCCTCTTAGCTTTAAACTTAGACACCCCTGTACGCTGAGCACGAGCCCGGGCTTCTAGCGCCAGAGCTTTCAGCCACACGGCTCTGTGAGCAGAAAGCTTCACGGTCTGAGAGGCACCGTCCCTGAAGTCAGGCGGCGGTCCGTGCTCACTCAGCCCCTCGCATGAAGCAACATCCTGGCCTGAGACAAAAGAGAAAGCTTCTCTCTGTCCTGATCCCAGGCCTGCTCATTTCCTGTCCTGGCTAGCTTTCCAGGGCAGGCAGCCCATCCTTAACAACCAATGGCCGTTGTTAGCAGTGCCCGTGCCATGGCCTAATGAGCTCTTGGCTCCCACCCCTGGGCTCCTCCGCCCCCCTCTCCCGTCACCACCCACTCCTCCCTTGTTATCACACTTAGGAACACGCTCAGGGCATCCAGTCCGTGTCTTTTTGGGTCCCATTGCCCCTGGAAGCTGCACTCCAGCTAATTTGGACTCTGACTCAGAGGAGGGATCTGGGAGGGCCCTCTGGGACGTTCTTAGACATCATGGAGATTCAGTTCTTCCAGAAATTATGAGCTCCAAACTGAACAGGGTCATAGGTCTTTTTAGAGTGACTCAAAACAGCCTGCAAAGCAGTTCAGGTCCAGCGTGCTTGTGGCCTGCGGCCCGGATCCTTTATTTTTCTTTGGCTTGTTTGATTTTGTTTATTTTTTATTGAATGTATTGGTGTGGCGTTGGTTAATAAAATTATATAGGTTTTGGGTGTACAATTCTGTAATACATTATCAGTACGCTGTCGTGTGTTCACCACCCCAAGCAAGTCTCCCATCACCCTGTTCTACCGCCTCACCCCCCTCACTCCCTGGTCATCACCAAGCTGTTGTCTTGTCTGTGAGTTGTTTTTTGTTTGTTTTTGCTTAATCCCATCACCTTTTCTACCCAGTTCCCCAAGCCCCATCCCCTCTGACAGCTGTCAGTCTGTTCTTTGTCTCTGTGGATCTGTTTCTATTTTGTTTGCTAGTCTATTAACTTAAAAACCTTCGAGTAGGTCACTGAGCTGCCCCAGGGCTGGACCGAGAGAAGAAGGCCCAGAGCCGTGTTGCAGTTAGCGACCAGCTGCACGGAAGGAGCCTCCCAAAGGCTTCTGCGAGGGTGAAGGGTCACTGTGACTTCAAGTGACAAGTAATCTGTGTCTTCAGATTTGCCCTCTGGTCAGAAAAATTGGAATATGGAGGGAGTGAGGATTACTTTGCTTGTCCTTTCTATTCTAATACATCTCCGGATAGGAATTATAATGTGCTCCAGGAGCAAAAGCCAAAAAGGATCCAAGAGAGATTCTCGTATAATTCATAATGGGTGCAAACTAAACGTACTGAGGCGATATATCAAAATATTATGCTGTACACCTAAAAATAACCCACTGCTACATGCCAAAATAGTGCAATAAAACCGGGGAATAAATTAAAACATTAAGAAAATAATTCACACCCACTTGCCAAACAGCAAACAAAATCAAGAGGTTCTTATGGTTGCCTTCTTCAACTTATAGATAATTATTTTTAATAATATTAACTAATAATATAATTGTTGTTTGTTTTTACTCCATAATTATGCCACAATCAGAGAAGGAACGATTACTCCACCCCCTCCCTCCGCTTGTTACAGTGTGCCGGGCTATCATCACCTAAGTAGCAACTATGGGATTTAGGATAGCAATTTGGATCTACTAACATTTGTTGTAAGAATTTGGGCAACTCAGTAAGTCACGGAGCCTCTCAATTTCATCACCTTTAATTTTACTTGTTTTTCAAGGTTGCTGAGAACACAGTGATGCTTGAAGCCTTTAGTATGAGACCCATCCTACGTAACATGTAAACTAGTTATCATTGAAATTATCATTAGAAACATGTGCATTCTCCTTTCTCGGTCCCCCTTTTCCTTGTGTAATTTTTTAAAAGATTTTAGTTGTTTATTTTTAGAGAGAGAGGAAGAGAGGGCGAGAAACCTCCGTGTGTGAGAGATATGTCAATTGGTTGCCTCTCGCACACCCCAACAGGTGAGCTGGCCCGCAATCCAGGCATGTGCCCTGACTGGGAATTGAACCAGCGACTTTTTGGTTCACAGGCCAGCACTCAACCCACGGAGCCACAACAGCCAGGGTTGGGCTTTCCATATCCTTACATTTCCAACATAGTCAAACATGAGCAAATCTACTTTAGCTGCCTTCGAAACTACCAATTGACCACTAGATGTCAGACTTGTTAAATAGTTAAAAACATGCTCCATTTTCTTCTTTTTTTCCACCCCTAGGACTCAGAAACCATATTTATCTTTTTCTCCTTTTTAAGGCACCTTCTGTGACTTTGACGACTCTTTCATGAGGGCCACACTTCTACCAGTTCAGAATGTTTCAATATTCAGAGCAGAAGCTGCCTCTAAAAACAAACATCAATATGATTAAAAATAAGTAACCAAACTATGTTTTAGACATCAAGGCTCTTGGACGGACAGGTCTCTTTGTTTCATTTAATTGCGCTGGGACCTGAAGCTGGGCAGTGGGCGTGGCAGTCTGGGATGACAAGGAGTCTGGTTAAAGAACCCGCTCAGAGGAGAGCCCAGGTGGGAGCCCTAGCTAGCAACACTGCTGTTTAGTCCCAATGTCACCTACACGTGGCCTGAACCCAGTGATGGAAATAAGCCATAACAGGATCGCATTAAGAGTAAAGGGAGGAGAATGAAGGACCAAAGAGAGACCTTTGGGATAAGAATAAACTCGCCAAGGCACCAAAATGGGAGAACATTTTTTTTTTTTTTTAAATTACGTGAACACTTCTATTTGAACTAATACATTGCTGTCAGATTATATCACTTTTCAGTTACCGTGACTTTGTGATCTGGGAAACTACAGCAAACAGCTTGACAAAGCAAGAGCACTGAGATCTACACCTAGACTTTTATTTTTTAGTGACCACATCTCCTTGTCTCAAGTGTAAAATCAGAAAATCTGTTGTACACTTAGCGCACTTAGCCTACCGTATCCTGCCTAAGTTCTGAACGTACCCGCCCCTCAAAAGCATCACATTTAACAGCATTTTGATGTTTTATAAATTATGTAAATTCCTAGGGTCTAAAAGTATATATATAAAGAAAGCGAATAAACTTGATGAGAAAATTATTCGTCTTACTTCATTTTCCCCTGCGTACATTTATAAGCTGTGAATCAAAGATACAACTTGCTTATATTTTGGGGGCAGTCACGCCCAAACTTACAGTGCATTTCAGAGCCCAGCGCCAATCAGCGCGCTGTGGAATCCCGCCTAGCACACTTCAACGCAGCTGTCACACTGTCTCTTAAAGGGCAAACTTACTCAGATGTACCAGCCCCATGCAGTGTCTTCAATCCTTGGAGCCCAAATCCACTCACACAGGTTGGGACTTTAAATATTTAGGACATGGTTTCCTCACGCCATAGTCAGGGAGCTCAGATTTCAGGCGGGTAGGATCTAAATCTCGGGCAAAAACTCCAAGAGACTGAAAGCGCTATATAGATCACCCTCAGCTGATCGGCTAGCCCTGAGACTAGGCTGCATTTGGCTGCACGACGCCTAGGGAAGCCTGCAGGAAGCTCTGCTGATCCCACAATTAGTTTGTCACTATTCTCTCAGAGCCGGAAGCCAAGAGCAAAACGGGCTTGGACTGCACAAAGGTTCAGTGTATTAAGTACTCAATCACCAGCCAGGCACACACTGTAAATGGAGTACAGAAACTTCAAGCCACAATCTGCCCTCTGCAGAGAATACGCTAAACAGATAATTGCCTCTATTCCTGCCCCCCTCTCATTCCCAATCCTCAAAATACTAGGCTTTCTTTTTGCAACACACAATGAATTACATTTATTAGTAATAATAAAACATTTGCTTTTTAATTCTGATAACTCATCTGAAATGCAATATATTCAAATTCTTTACTATGCATTCTGAAATTGACCTTTAGTTGGAAGCAGGAAAGAAAGGTCCAAGGTAAATAGAAACTTTTGGTAATTCAGGCTTTTTATTTCAGGCAGGATTGAAAAAGATTTAAATCTGAAAGAGTTTATAAAATTATTTGAAACCAAATAAATATTAATAATTATGTATTTTTGATCTGAGCAACTGGAACTAGGGAAAAGAGAATATGTACATGCTGAAGCTGGACAAGAAAACTCCGTGCCTGTTGGAATTAGCCAATGTTAACTTTTAGGTGTATTAGCTCTTGGTCGGTTTTCCTAGGTACACAAGCTTTACCCCTAGGGAGTCATTTGAGATGAAGATGCTGTCAGGACGCTCGCCACCCCAAACATTTCAGCGTGTATCTCCCACAAACAGGAACATTCCAGGTACCAACAGTCCTACCATCAGCATTAGGAAACCACTCCTGATTTATTAAGAACATCTATTTCACAAAGCGAGTCCAAGGTTGCCAATGGCCCGTGGAGGGGCTTGAGAGCAGAAGGACCCGGTCCAGAACCACGCGTTGCATTCAGTCAGTTGCTTCAGTTGCCTTCCATCTGGAATAGTGCCTTGGTCTTCCCTTGAGGTTTTGGACAACTGTAAATATTATAAGTCAGTAATTCATGGCATGCTCTTCAATTTGAGTTTGCTGTTTCCACACGATATGATTCAGGTTGTGCAGGACAATCACTGAAGTGATGCTGTAGTTGTCTCACTGCATGCTACAGTGGGGACCTGTGTACCTAGCTCCAGTGTCACCCTGCAGAACCGATTTAAACTCTGTGGTATGGTCTGCAGGCAGCTATCTTAGGTACGCTTTTCGTCTACGGCCTGACATTCCCTCAGTCTGTAGAGTGCGACCTTGCCCCCAAATGCCCCGCTACTATTTGAGTGACTCCACCATGCAGTTTGGATGGGACGGCTAACCTGGAAAATACCCCGGCTGTTGTATCATGGAATCAGGTTTTAGAGCTCCCAAGACAAACCATTCATCTTTCTATTCTCCATCCCCCTTTCCCATGTCTTTCCAGGAGCCCTCTGGAAATTAGTCGTTAGGGGAGGACGAAGTTCCTAAACTCGTGCTTTGGGGCTGAAGATACCTCTGGATGCCCTGAACTGGGAAAAATGTGTGATTTCACTCCTACTGTGTTTTCACAATACTCTCCCTTTACCTATAGCTCATATTGGATGGATTCCTGCAGGTGTTTCTGTTCTTTGCACAGATGAAGCCACAACTGCTCTTTAAAAAGCCCCATTTAGCCCTGGCTGATGTGGCTTAGTGGATTGAGCACCGGCCTGTGAACCGAAGGGTCACTGGTTCGATTCCAAGTCAGAGCACATGCCCAGATTGTGGGCTAGGTCCCCAGTTGGGGGTGTGAGAGAGGCAACCACATATTGTTATTTCTCTCCCTGTCTTTCTCCCTCCCACCCCCTCTGTCTAAAAACAAATAACATCTTTAAAAAAATTAAAAAGCCCCATTTATGTATTCTAGAGCTGCAGTTTCCAGAACCCACTTGCTCAGGACACAGTCTCCTTAACTTACCAGTTTTACTTTTCTGTCAGCCTTTTGGTCCAGATTCTTTATCAACACTATCTGGTTGTCTCCCACCCACCGTCAAACCCGACTGCTCTGCATGCAGATCCTTCTCCTGGTCTTTGGTCCTGACCGATCACTTGACTTTGGCCGACTGAACTTCACCCCTGATTCCTGCCTGGCTGGGAGGGGTATTCGGGCCTGTCTTTGATCTATTTACAAAGATGAACTTTTGGAGGAAAAGACAGGAAAGAGGGGAAGGTAAACATTCTTTCCTAACTGCTAATCGTGTACCAAATCCCATGCTTGCTGATTCAGTACATTGTCTTAATCATTTCAACCAATCCTGGAGTTAGATGTTATTAACCTTTAAAAAGACATAAAACACACTCCAATTAATTTGATTTCTGAACAAGTGTGAAAAAATGAAAACCCTATAACCTAATAAATCAAGATTTATTAATCAAGAGGTACTCATGTCTACCCAGGAACCAGTAACCTTTTTATTTATTTTTTAAAATATGTTTTATTGATATGCTAATACAGTTGTCCCATTCTCCCTGCCCCACTCCCCTCCGCCCCGCACACCCCCTCCCACCCACACTTCCCTTCTTTAGTTCATGTCCATGGTCATACACACAAGCTCCTTGGCTTCCACATTTCCCACACTGTTCCGTTCCTCCCCCCGTCTGTCCCCTACCCACCTCCCACGCTACTTATTCTCTGTACCCTTTCCCCCTCTCCCCCTCCCACTCCCCTGCTGATAACCCTCCTTGTGATCTCTGTTTCTGTGGTTCTGTTCCTGCTCCTGTTGTCTGTTTAGTTTGCTTTTGTTCTTGTTTCGGGCGTCGTTTTTTAATAATTGTGAGTTTGCTGTCGTTCTACTGTTCATACTTTTTCATCCTTCCTTTCCTAGATAAGTTCCTTAAACATTTCATATAATAAGGGCTTGGTGATGATGAACTCCTTTGATTTGACCTTATCTGAGAAGCACTTTATCTGCCCTTCCATTCTGAACGAAAGCTTTGCTGGATAGAGTAATCTTGGATGTAAGTCCTTGCCTTCCATAACTTGGAATACTTCTCTCCAGCCTCTTCTTGTCTGGAAGGTTTCTTTTGAGAAATCGTCTGACAGTCTTATGGGAACTCCTTTGTAGGTATCTGTCCCATTTTCTCTTATTGCTTCTAAGATTCTCTCCTTATTTTTAATCTTGGATAATGTAATTATGATGTGCCTTGGTGTGTTCCTCTTTGGGTCCAACTTCTCTGGGGCTCTCTGAGCTTCCTGGACTTCCTGGAAGTCTATTTCCTTTGCCAGATTGGGGAAGTTCTCTTTTATTATTTTTTAAAATAAGTTTTCAATTTCTTGCTCTTCCTCTTCTCCTTCTGGTACCCCTATAATTCAAATATTGGAACGTTTAAAGAAGTCCTGGAGGTTCTGAGCCTCTCATTTTTTTGAATTCTTGTTTCTTCATTCTTTTCTGGTTGAATGTTTTTTTCTTCTTTCTGGTCCACACTGCTGATTTGAGTCCCAGTTTCTTTCCCATCACTATTGGTTCCCTGTACATTTCCCCTTATTTCATTTAGCGTATCCTTCATTTTCTCATCTAATTTGTGACCAAATTCAACCAATCCTGTGAGCATACTGATTACCAGTGTTTTGAACTGTGCATCTGATAGGTTGGCTATCTCTTCATTGCTTAGTTGTATTTTTTCTGGAGCTTTGATCTGTTCTTACATTTGGGCTATTTTTTTTGCTTGGCATAGCTGTTACTTTAAGGAGTAGTGCCTTAGGTGTTCACCTGGGCAAGGTAACCCACGTCACTGAGTTGTGATGCTGTATGTGGGGGAGGGATCCCAGAGAGAATAATGGTGCTTGCTCCGCTCTCTGCCGGATATCAGTCACTTCCCCTGCTACCCACAAGCAAATTGGGCCCTTCTGGTATTGTTTCCTACACGGGTGTGCTTGTGCACGTTCTAGGACCCTGTGGGTCTCTCTAACGAACTCCCCTGTGAGGCTGGGAGTTCCTCCCGCTGCTGCCTCAACTCCCACAGGTGTTTTCAATCAGAGGTTTGAGGCTTTATTTCCCCGCACTGGGACCCTGGGCTGCTCAGTCTGTCTCGCTCCCCAGCTGTTTCTCTCAGTTTATCTGTGTGCGAATGTGGGACCACTTGGTCTGCAAGCCACAGCCCTGCTGGGTCCACCAGCCACTGCCTTGCCCACCCATCCTCCATCCGCTGCCTTGCCTTGAGTCCTCTCCACCCCAGCTGCCTGGCTCCACCCCACCTACCTGTCTTGATGAATTTGTCTTCTTTAACTCCTTGGTTGTCGGACTTCCATACAGTTTGACTTTCTATCAGTTCTGGGTTTATTTTTTAATTGTTGTTCTTCTTTTGGTTGTGCGAGGAGGCATAGTGTGTCTACCTACGCCTCCATCTTGGCCAGAAGGCAGAATCCCAATAAGCTTTTTAAAAGAAAGCTGCAAATGCTCTGTGTTTCAGCTCCAGGAAAACCTCCCAAGGAATTCAAAGGCATATATAACAGTTTGTTTTAATATTATTTAAAAATAAAGTTATCTGATGTTTGCTACATCATTAGGTGCCTTTTTAAAGGTTAATTTGGGTAACAAAGTTCTCAATAAGTACACAAATACATGGTTGTACAACAAAATATATGAGATATCTGTGTGATACTTGAGTTTAGTTCTCTCTCCCTCCCCTCTATTCATCAAATTCTTAATTATCTCTTAAAATGACTTAGAAGATGGATTGGTACCTTTCTTTGTCTCGTGCTAATATTTTAGGGGGTCTTACAGTATGCAAAGAGATAGTCCTATTAAAATCCATGGATGTTTCAATGTGCTCTCTCAAATGTGTATTTAAGGACACACAGCCCCATGTGGACAGATAATTAGTGCATGTAGGCTGGACTAAATTTATGCAAGTAGCCAAGACTTACCTTTCTTCATACCCCAACACTATTCATAAACCATCACATGTCTTGAAAGAGAAGGGAGCAATCCACCTGGTGAATGGGAGATGAATCTGCTAGTCCTGAGTAGCAAGATCCACTCACACATTTGCCTAAAAGAAGAGGGAAGGATTCTGCCTTCATTTGTTTTCCTGGCATATGACACGGGACAGGTTGGCAGAGGCTGCTGTTTCCAGTACTGATTCAAGCATAACATCCTTCGTGGGAAACATAACTGTGGTATCGTGAAGGAAAGCAGTGGGCTAATGCCCTTTAGAGGATGAACTAAATAGTTTCACTATGTAAATGTTGGTGGATGACTTTTTAAATTGCTTCTAGTCTTCTTCTTAGACGGTTTATTCATTAGAAACATGAGAGGTTTTTACCTGTGCTTTTGAGATCAAATTGTCCCGAGATGGGGTAGAAGATAGTTGCCATGCCTGAGTTAACTGCCAAAAAAGTTTAACTCCTAAACTTCTCTATGTACTTCTCCTGAAATACTACTGTTTTGTAGCTGAATTTTTGAACCCCAACACTGACGCATACTCTTACTAGATGTTCCTGACTTGGGGATACTTGTCCGACGGTTTCTCTTCTTTCTCCTCTGTTGCCTTCATTTCTGTATAAATCCATGATTTGAAATAGTCTGTAAGAATGGGCCTTTAAGGACTGACAATTTGTGAAAAGTTGTCTCCAAAATAACCAGTCATATTTGTGCAAGGGTTGTTGTTTATGCATCATATTCTTCGAATAAGGTTATTATTTTCTTCAAGTAATGTTGCTATCAGCTAGGGTTTCAATCTAGCTTCAGTGCCAGCCCAAAGCTGTCTTGAATTAGGTGTTCTTAAGGGAGGACATGTATAAACTTCAATTTATTTGCATTTTGTGCATTCCTTTTAAAAAGACCTATGGACACACAATTAAGTCTCTCTGAAACTATTCACAGTGTTCAAATTATAGCCTATGTACTCACTTCTACAAGTTTCTTCCATTTTTGTGGCAGTTTTATAAACTAGCTCACAGACTCCACTATTGATTTCTCACCAATATTGGTACACTTTTTAAGAATTTAAATTTACCTGGTAAATAGACATTAATAACAGATCCCTTTAAAAAAACATAATAAACAGAGTCTGCAATGCCTTGGTGGCAGCAAAAACAAACTGGTAAGATCCATACCCCGGCTGGAAAACCTTTGGTGTCACTGATCCAACCTTGAAGGTAATCAGGTTCCCTATCTGGGGTCCATGGATGAGTCTTAGAGGGTACTCTGTAAATGTCCTCAAATTCAGTGCAAATGTTTCCAGTGTAACAGTATACATGGATTTTCACCTAACTAACCAGAAGAAGTTGTGTGGTGTAAGTGGATTGGTGTGGCATAGTGAGCTCTAGGATCAGAGCGCTTGGAATTTTACTCCCACCTCCCCCTTGGTGGTGTGACTTTGAACAAGTCCCTTACCTTCTCTCAGCCCCAATATCCTTAAAATTCCAGAAATGCTTTTATAAGGGTGGCTGCGAGGATCGGGTGAGCACCTGGCAACTGTAATACAGTGGCAGACACTTGGGAAGAACTCACTAAATGTTAGTAATTACCACCAAGTTCTCAAAGGGATTTGTTCCCATCGAAGAGTTAATAGCCACCGGCCCAAGGGATCTTTAATTATACTTAAAAAAAAATCTGCTCTTGAGTTGGGAAATCACACTAAAACCTAATTCTAATACATATTCATTAGCAAAACACAGAGATGCATATTCATAATGAGACAGAACGATCTGTAGATAGTTCTGAAAATGTGGAAGCCCAATTTGTGTTGTGTTTTTTTTCCCCCAGGAGAAAAAGGATGCATTTGGACCTGGGTGAACCCTGAGACTGGACACTTTCAATCTGTTCTTGGTGGCTGCACCAGCCAAGTTTGTCTCGAAACCCTGAACTAAACCTCCAGGGCGATAGTTTTTTTTTGTTTTTTTTTTTAATTTAATTCAATTTTTATTGTTGTTCAAATACAGTTGTCTCCATTTTCCCACCACCATTTTCTTCCACTTCACCCACCTGACCTCCCACCCTCCATCCTCCCCCACCCCCCTGGGGCAATAGTTTAAACTGCAACTCTACATTTGTTGATGTTCTCTGAGCCTTTTCTTTTTCAGTTATGACAAAAGTCAAAAGTTACAAAAGCAACGAGATTCAGCATCTTTTAATGAAAGGTAAAACAACAATATAAACATACACAAATTTACAGAGAAGGAATCAACTTTAATCCATTTGGAGTAAAAGGTGCTTCTTATTTAAATACGGTATAAAAATAAATGCAAGAAACATTAACTGAGAATGTACAGACCACGGACAAAGATATGAGCTTGTTTATGACTGTGAATACACCAGTGAAGTGAAACTTCCTGTGTTGACTGATTGGCAAATGTGAAGCCATATGTATACTTATTGATATATGCTTTTTTTTTTCCATTCACAATTCTTCCAGTTTGTGACTGACTGAATTTTTAGTGAGCTGTGTATTTAGCAGAAGCTTTAAGAGAAAGAGAGAGAAAGGGGGTGGTGGTGGGGAAGTAGAAGGTTTACTTCACTTGAACTTGATAAAAAGGAAAAGACACAGATCCAGCTTAGTACAAGGAGGAAGTAAGCAGACCACATCTTGAAATGGAGGCATCGAGACGGTGGAGTCCCTTGCAGATGGCGAGGCCTCAACGGCACACAGAGGAAGAACAATTCAGATCCTTTGCTCATGCAACATCTTGGTCTAAGGTCCTCTGTCCCAGGTGAGAACACAGAGCTACAAAGTATGTGCAATGACTCAGTCTGCTTCCATGCTACAGGATGATCCTTTTAGTAAGACTGAACAAGACTCGTTAATCTCTTTGACGTGAGAGATTTCCCCTGAGGAAAAATATAAACAAGGGTAAAAAACAGCACGATCACTGAAAAACCTACTTACAAATAACATCTATTGATTACAGCTTATTTTTGTGCAAGGGTGAACATGGAACTCTTTTGGTACATCTTAGTTCAACCTTCATGACCAACATCCCTCCCACCAACACGTCAAACAAAATGATCCTCCTTCCTCCCCCCCCACCACCCCCCTGCCCACTGCCTCCCCACTGCAAACAGACTGATGGGTTCACAGCACAGATTAGCAACTCATAAAACAGGTCCATAAACGTTCTATTGAGGCTTAGCAATAATACAACACCTGGGTTAGCAACTGGCAATAAACACATTACAACAGAACTGGTGGGCTGCTCTGAAGGATAGCAATGGGAATGCATTCTCGTTCAAATGCTGGAATTAGTGATGTCTTTATAAATATTTAGATATGCATAGGATGTGATTTAGTTAAATAAAATGCATTTTTGATGGTGTGATTGGTAGAAACTCAAGATTGATTCTGTCCCTTACCCTATAGAGTAACAGAGATAAAGGAGCCAATTATACACCTAAAGATAAAAATCTCTTAGCTCCTCACTTCAAACTTGAGGCATCTCCCTGTGCTTTCCTACCTGATTTCCTCCAACCCCAACACCAGAAATATCCCATATATTGTGATTCCACATATTGTGTTAATACCTAGAATGCACATTCATGGAGGGGGCGGATCTTGACAGCTAAAACTGTCCCTGTTAATTACAAGTACTCTAGAGAGGTAAGACATACAAAACAGATCAGAAAGCAGGTCATCAATTTCTGTTTCATCTCTTATTGTGTATGTTCTAATATAAAATCGATAGTCCACTGATTGAATGGAATTTGTACCCCTCAGAGGTTAAAATACTAAGAGAAAATCAGAAGAGTTTTTAAAGAAATATAATATTTCAGTAATAAATTAGTCAAAGCAATAGCAACGATTTACTGCCTGATGTAGTTCCAAGTTTAATGAAGGGGTGAGGTGGTGTTGGGAGAGAAATCATCAAATCATCACACATGGCCACATTTTGGAAAAAGAACAATATGTTTAAGAAATGATTAAAAATTAAAAAATCAAACTTTCTCTATACCCTGTACAGAAACTCACAAGGGCCATTTTGCTAATTTCACTAGTGAACGTGAATTTTTAATTGGGGAAAAGAATTCACAACTTAGCTTTTAGCAAGTGACAGAAGAAGATGCTTATTGATTTCAGGGAGGTTTGGGTGGGGTGGGGGGAGAGAGGGAGAGGGGGAGTGAGAGAGAGAGAAAGAGAGAGAGAGAGAGAAAGAAACATCAATGTGAAAGAAACACCAATCGGTTGCCTCCTGCCTGGGTCCCTACTAGGGACTGAACCCAAAACCCAGGCATGTGCCCAGATGGGGAACTGAACCTATGACCTTTTGGTTCATGGGACAATGCTCCGTGCAACTGGGCTACAATGGCCAGGGCTCCGGTTTCTACCTTTATTCTCTCTCTCCTTCAGGGCTAGTTGCCCCAGCTCCTTAGTAGGCAGGTCGCTTACTTAGGTCTTAACTCTTTTTCCTGCTTACTCTGTGGCTTTAAGAAACACCTTCATGATTTACATGAGCAAGCTATCAGGGAGCTAGCTCTGTTCATTAAACAGTTACTTTTCACGAGAAGAACGAACAAACATCGGTGTGCATGCTAGTGGCATCCCCAAATTAGTTATTTCTGTTCATATCTATCCTCTTATAAACTATAAGCTTCCTAAGAGTAGCGGCTGTATCTCATGATCCACATATTCTCAGTTAGAGAGCAAAGTGCCTGACCCGGAGGTGCTCAACGACTGTTTTTGTTTTGATGGACCAAAGAATCTGGCGGTGCTTGGATACTGGGGAACTCTTGGGTTACAGACTTGTTACACAGAGCCCCCAGGATGGATTCCAGCTACCCAGGTAGCTGGTGTCTCACAGCCATGGGCGTACACCCAAGGCCTTGGGTTGATTGGCATAGTACTTTGGGAAATGCTATTGAAACTTCCATCTCTGGCATAGGTAGCAGCGAAGGGGAAGTTTCCCACTGGGGGATGTCTCTTCAGCAACCTCTAAACATTCCTTAGGAACCCCTGTGTTGTATTGGATGCTCTCTGACCAAAAACCACTATGCAATCTGCAGCTTATAGAACTTGAATGGCAATTTAAGAACTAATGATGGTGCTAGGGAAAAATGAAGATGTATTGTCCAAACTAAATAGACCACATCGTTGGATACGTTTCATAACAACCGATTCACAGCACGCTGCAGGGACGGTAAAATTGCTTTCTCAGGCAAGTTATCAGCACAAGCGGCTTCAGTTTCAATAAAACAAGATGGGTACCCATATACGTCAACAACAAAATGATAAATGAGATGAGTTTCAGGTCCATAAGAGAAGAAAGAAGAGAAAGCAGTTCATCCTTGTCCAGACTCACTTTATGTGTTTACCGGTAATATCTATGGCAGGGAAACCCAATGACAAGTCTCCAAATTATATAGTTTATCTATGTGAATATACCTATAATCTCAAGTAATAAAATCTACAGCGCTCGACCGGAAAAGACTATGCACAAAGTCCTCCCTAAATTGCACAGATACAAAATCAAAACCTTCCTTTTTACCGTTCCTGATCTGCTTGTATATCATGATGGATGTTTATGTAGAACCAATGATTTGCTGCATTGTGAGTGATGTTTATGTAAATCAAGGATCTCACTAACTCAACGGACGTCTCACTATACTGCAGCTTTCACTGGTATAAATACAGTCTAGAAAATGACCCTTCAGAATACTCTAAGGTTTGTCTCTATTTCATAGTGGAAGAAAATGATGTCAAGGGACATGAAAACCAAGACAAGCTGGGTAAGATTGTGTAAAGACACAGTGACAGTGACTGCCATTCTCCATGGAGTGAAGACCCATCGGTAAGGGAAGCCTGTTGTTAATGTGTAACATCAATTAAGAAGTGGTTTTGGAAATCAGAAACACAAAACCTGATTCCTGCCTTCTACAAGAAGTTATTTTTCCCTCTGCTGGATTAGAGAAAAAAGTAAGGAGAAAGCAAAGCAGATAGACATCTTTTCTAATTTTGCATTCCATGTAACCAAGTAATTCAAGTGTTTATAAGTATAAGAAAAAGGTCAATATTTAGATCTATAATGGCAATAAATAAATAAATAAATAGATATCCATCAACAGAAGACTGAAAAACTATATTCTGGGTGTAGCCATTCAGAGGAATTTTGTGTCGTCAATGTAAGAGTGACGTAGAAGAATATGACATAACGTGGAAGATAGTTACAATGTAATTTAAGTAAATAAGGCATATTTCAAAGTGTAATTAAAGTATAACCCCATTTCTTTAATATTCATATACATTTGTACAAAGTGCTAACTGGAGCTATTTCTGGGTAGAGAGATTGCAGATGACAGAACTGAGGTTCAGCAGATCGACTGATTTTTTAAAAATTCACATGGGAAGAAAGCATGGGCCTAGGTTTCAATCCTAAGTATTAAGCCTTTGAGCTTCTAGGCCCGGGCTCTTTCCACCACATGTTGCTGCTTCTATGAAATCTGCATAAACTGTATTAGTCAGCATCTCCATAGTGAGCTTAAAGAGTTGAAGATTTAACCAAAAAAGAAAATTCTAAAAGAACTAAGCATTGTTTCCTTTCCACTTTTAACAGTCCAAACAAGTTACAGGATTTATATTTATATGTGCTCTAAACAATATGTATACTGTTGAGGGACAGCGATAAGGACAGATTTGTTCCCCAAAGATCCACTGATTTCAGAGCCAGCCCCGTCCTTTTGTCAAAATTCTTTCACAGACATTCCATAGCTTCTCCGGGTAACTTGATGCAGTCTGCAGGGCTTACCTTACGGGCCCAATGCGCCAGCGTCAGAACGCTAGAGCAGAGGTGGCCTGCAGATTCTTTGGAAGGCTCTGTAAGAGTTTTTGTCTTTGCTGAGATAGAGTACATTTTTTTCCCCAAAAGAGGTTCAATTAGGTGAGTGCCTGTGAGTTCAACACGAACATTCTCTAATTCTCATTTCTGCTGTTCTAGCCCAGAGCCAAGCTGATTTAATTTCTACTTCACACCAACTAAGAAGAGGAGGCAAGACGGTTGGTACTTGATTTATGGATTTTGATTGAGGGCGTGATTGATAAACCCTCCAGCCTGTTTTTATGCTTATTTCCTATCTATTCTACCTTAAGGTTTATGTGGGCAGACAGATGCTATTATAATTTAATGGTTGGAAAACTGATGTCAGATTTGATGATGGTGAGGGAGGAAGAAAACAACAATTTTAATCAGTAAAGCATATGAACTTTGTCAAGAGAGAATGACGTCAACTAAATAAGAATAACATTTGAAGGCACAGGAGGACATAGCCACCCTCGAAAGACCTTAAGAGACTTCTCTGATGACAAGAACATTTTTAAAAAGAGTAAATCACAAGAAAAGAGATTTTTTGAGATGACAAAGCCAAGGTGAAGGTGTAACAAAATATGTGTTATTCTTATTCCTCCAGTGTTGGGCATAATGAAAAGAAAATGAGTAATCTATAGAGAAATGGATTTAAAGTGAAAAAAATTTGCTTCCAGTCCTGGTTCTGACATTCAAACATTGTGATGTCGGTGAAGCGACCTCACCTCATTATTCCTCAGTTTGCTCTTGGCTAAAGGGGTGGTGGCGCCAACCACCTCCCAGGGCTGCTGTGTATGTAAACCACAACAAAACAGCAAAACAAACAAAAAGGAGTATCCTTGGAACATTGTAAAATGCTATGCAACTGTTAGCTATAATTATAATTATTTCCGAAAGTGGCCAAGAGTTTATTAGTCTCAGTAACCAATTGAAGTTCCAATGGTATTGGAAAGATCTGTCCAGCAAAGCATTTTCACTCAAGTGTGAAACGCTTGTGATGCTATTTTTATGTTCAAGCATATGAACAAACTTCTGCAAATAGACACTAATTTAAAATAGACCAAGTAGGAATAGTGTATCATTCTCTTGTACACCATAGTGTTTTGTTTATATTATTAGGTACCCTAGCAATTAAGGTCTACGCCTTCTACATGTTCCCAGACAAAGCACATGTTGGGAATATAGTTGGCACTTGATGTATAAATTTTGATTGAAGATGTAGATGATTAATCCTCTCTTCCCCTTATTTCTTTTAAAGATTTTATTTATTTATTTTTAGACAGAGGGGAAGGAAGGGGGAGAGAGGAGCTGAGAGAAATATCAATGTGTGGTTGCCTCTCATGTGGCCCCCACTGAGGACCTGGCCTGCAACCCAGGCATGTGCCCTGACTGGGAATCGAACTGGCGACCCTTTGATTCCAAGCCCGCACTCAATCCACTGAGCTACACCAGCCAGGGCTCTTCCCCTTATTTCTTATTCATCTTTTCTTACACTTTGCGGTGTGTGACAATGTGATGCTATTTTTTAAAAGGTATAGTTGCCATGAAATTGTGTAATGTTTCAGGTATACAACATGGTCATTCTGCATTTATATGCCTTACAATACAATCACCATGATGATCGAGTAACCATCTGTCACCATATGAAGTTATTACGATATTATTGGCTATATTCCCTGCGCTGTACATTATAACCCAGCAACTTATTCATTTTATAACTATAGGTTTGTGCCTCTTGTTCCCCTTCTTCTTTTCCACCCATCCCCCATGCACCCAAAATGAAAACACTAATTTGAAAACATATTTTTACCCCTATGCTCACTGCAGCAATATTTACAATAGATGTGCTCTGATATGCCAAGATATGGCAGCAACATTGACAGATGAATGGATAAAGAAGAGGTGGAAGATATATCTACATAATATATAATATGTATGTAATATATAATAGAATATATAATAAAATATTATTCAACAATAAAAATAATGAAATCTCGTCATTTATGACAACATGGTTGAACGTGGGAGGTATTATACTTTATTTAAAGTTAGACAGAGATGCACAAATACCATATGATTTTACTTATATGTGGAATCTTAAAAAAATCAAAACAAATAAATGTGGTGCTCTTTTAAAAACTGGGGAAGTTGGTCAGAATCAGGGATGGTGTTGGAGGAAAGGCAACCGTTTTGCTTCCTCTTTCCATCTTCCTTAAGTTGCATTATTATTTTTAATTATGTCACAGAAACTTCCATTGTCGTCTCAAGAGCAATATTCTGTCAGCATGACACTAGAAGAAGATGAATTTGAAACAATTCTGAAACAATACACCAAGCACTGTGCAACTCTCTCCACCCAAATCCTGAGGCGTTTCTCTTCCCGTGGTGACTTAGGAAGTGTCATTAGGAAAATTTTACATGACAGGCCAGAGACTCCAAGAGAGCCAGCCAAAATTGTGCAAAGTTTATCGCACAAGTAATTCCCAGAGTCCTTCATTTTCCAGCCCTTAAATTGGCAATGCAATCACATTGAATGTTCAAAGCATATACTGCTTCTTCATCGTTCAGATACTCTGTCAATGGCCACGACGGGCAATTCACGGATAGAACTGATTCGCGCTCCCCACCACAAAAATCCTTGAAGGAAACTAAAGACAGAAACCATATCTTTGTTGAATCCAATGGGCTTACATGTCAATACACACAACTCCACTTAACTAGCCATCAGAGCAAAAGCCACGACACACACACGTACACACAGCAGCGGCATGGAGCTAACCACACGACTCAACGGACAATGTGGACACACTGGAGTATAAACCAAGATTGTTCTACCTCTTTCATAACAGGTTAGTGCTGGCCCTCATTGTTGGTGTACAGTTTTTATGGCATGGGAAAATAGGGATGTTTCTGCCCTATAAAAATAAATGTGTTGAAGGCTTTAGTTTGCGCTTACACGATGTCAGAAAGTTCCAAAGGCACTGGTACAATACAAAGAAAATAAAATAAGAAAGAATCCCACAAACAAATATATCACCAAAACACATGGCAAGATACTCAGAAAACAGCGGTATAAGAACTACTCATTTCCTGAGTGATTTAGGCAATGATTTTCAACAGTTTCCTGAAAAATAAAGAATAAGAGGCGCATGGTGGTGGGTCTTTGGCAAATCTCATCACCGACCACCATTCATACCAAATCTTTGGCTTTAAACTGCTAACGGTGTCATTTTGTCCCTGAAGAAAGAAAGCACATGCCCCCAGTTGTCCTCAATCTTTTAAGCTTTAGGAAGAGCCAAGGGCAAGAAAAGCATGCACTATCTTTCATAAAGAAAGGGCTATGGTGAGTAAAAATAAAATTATAAAAAGTAATTATTTCTTCATTTTATATATATCAATATAAACTTCTTCCCAAACCTTAGCTTGATACATGTAGTTTTTCCGTGTATGACATCTTTATCTACTCTAGAAAGAACTAAGCCAGCAGGGTTAGCAGAAAGGTTTTGAATTTGAATAAAGGCAATACGTTAGCTGTTACATCAAAGGACTCAAGGTTAGAAACTGGGGAAATTTCTTAACTGGACTTAAGGATTTGTTAATTCCTCCAGAAAGAAGACTTACCACATTCTGTGCAAATTTCTCAAAAGACGTTCTGCGATCCGTTGAGCGTTCCGACTTACATGTGGGGAGTGGTGGGGGGGGCAACGGGAAATAGGGGACATAAACACACACACGAAAAAAGGAAGCAAGGAACACAGAGCAGAAGAAGACAGGAAGATGAAATGATGCAGCACCGAACCACGCCCTAAGTCGCAGGGCCCGAGGAGGTTGGAGAGCTGCCACGGAAGGCCTCCTTTTACTAAGGATTTTATTTTAAATACCAACATTTTTCTTCTGCAAATACGATGGTATGATTTCATGCAAAATTAAACTACATTAAAATGAAGTAGATATGGGACATTTTTATGCTGACATTTGCAAAGCCGAAATATTTGAAAATCTAGTGGTATTCCTAATAATTTTCTACCAGGACCAGATGGCTGCTGATAACAATGTTAATTTTATAAAGCATTGCTATCCAGCAGAAATTTCTGAAAGAATGGAAATTTCATTCTATGCTGTTCAATATTTCAGCAGCCCTTAGCTGCTATCACTGAGAACTTAACATTTGGCTAGAATTCTATGTAATCTTAATCGATTTAAATTTTTATTTGAACAACCCCATGTAGCTAGTGGTTGCTATCCTGGAAAGCTTGACTACAGAGTATCTATTTCCAGTTGTAAGGATGCTGGACTTTGAAAAATCCCATGAGCCTAAATGATGATCATGAATTACACAAAATTACAATTTCATTTCAGAAGGTCAAGAAGCTATGAACTCTTTTAATATTAAAAAAATAACAACGGTGGGAATCCTTTCACACTGTGCACATATATGAAATCATCACGGTATATACTTGAAATAATGTTAATTTTATTTGTCCATTATACCTTAATAAAGCTGACATTTTCATCACCTCAAATATTTATCTTTTTGTAATAACAACACAAGTTCTACTCTCTTAGTAAAATTCAATTGTACAATATGAAATGTCATCAACCATAGCCATCCTGTTGCACACCAGGTCCTCAGACCTATTCACATCTTACACCTGAAAGTGTGTGCCTTTTTTTAGCCTCTCCCTATTCCCCACCCCATGGCCCTGGCACCCATTTCTCTACTCTGTTTCTGTGTTCAACTTTGTTTGTTTTTTTAAATTCTACATATAAGTGATTCCATGCAGTGTTTCTCTTTGTCTGCCTGGCTTCTTTCACTTGGCATAAGGCCCTCGAAGTTCATCCATGTTGTTGCAAATGGCAGAATTTTCTTCTGTTTTGAGGGTGAATTATATTCCTGTGTATCAGTGTATGTGTATAAATTTTCCTTAGCTATTCATCTGTCAGTGCACACTTGAGTGTCTGTACCTTGGGTATTGTGATAATAATGCAATAAACATTGGAGTACAGATTAAAAAAAAAGAAATAATGAATGATTTGGATGCTTTTATCCAGATTTTCCACACCCTGTTAATATGGATGATACAGGATGCCAGTAACAATGAGACTTTGATTGCAGACATTAATTGAATATAGAGGCCCTACTGCAGCTCTTCCAAAATGTGTGTGGCTACCAAAGCAGGTGTATGAAACCCATTGTGGGGATGCCAAGTGATTCAGGCTAAATACCACATGAAAGACACTTAGAAGCAAACATTACCGCATTTTGACAGCTATCATCCAAAAAGTGACATTTTTAGTTATGGGGTATGTGGCTGAAAACATAGGTTCTACTTTACTGAACAAAAAGACTCTCTTCCGGTTTTTTTTACCTAATACCATTTGTCCTTTTCCTTTATTGCAATTTTGATTCCCTTGAAATAGGCATATAGAAGACAAATATGAAACATAGAAAGCACTTCTAAAAACTATCGTAAAGCAAGAACATCTACAGAAACAAACAAACAAAAAAGAAAATAAGCAAACAGAAACAAAAATAACTTAAATGGCTCTTAAAAATGCAAAGGTCTGGGGAAGGGTTTTGGGGTGCATTCACTTACCACTTGTCCAACACCTTGGGCCCAGTGGAAGTAACTACTCCAAATAATAATTACAACTGAGGACTAGAGCTGAAAGGGTCACAAAGAACCAGTACCTTTTTCTTTGCCTGTAGAAGCTCCTGATAGGCACTGGATCTTATAAAACGTGGGTATGAATCACTTTTCATCAATTTGTAAATGTGCTCCTAAAAAGAAATCATGGTTAAGGTGTTTCTTTATTGTTTCCCAGGAAAAATCAAATATGGTGATAAGAATACAGCACTTGGTTCCAATGCAAATCTGGGGGCAGCTAGAAATAATAATGATGATGCTGAGGAGAATCTCTTATGTTTAGAAAACATGCAGATTCTATTTTATTCATGAATCAGTTTTAAAACTGGTGGAGGAGCTACAAAGAATGTTAATCTCATCCAGTCCTTAAAAAAAAATGGAACTCAGTTAATGGAATGTCATAAAATAAGTCCAAATTAAGTTTATAGAGCTTATTACAGAATATACTGGTAAATCAATTTCTCTCTTAAAATGACTCCAGGCCCAGAGTGAATGATGTGAAGTCAGCCTAGATACCTATGGCATCATATGTATTTGGAGGGTGGGAATCATCTCTCCTTAGTGCAAATAATATGGAAAATTGTCACCCACATCCACGCTGGGCCAGAGCACAAGGAAAAGAATAAGTAGTATAATATTTGAAGGCTCTATCTCCCTATTTGTACGCTACTTTTACTCATTCAGTGACAAGTTCAATAAATATTTAATAATTTAATTCTAATAGTTTGTAATATTCTGCTTTAATGATGAGCAATGGTAGACAAGTGAAAAAATGTATCGACCAAGTTCAACATTGCTGGCCCCATTTCAGGAGACTGTGCTGTGGCCTATGGCAGCCCAAGGGGGTACAGAGGCTCCCTGGGCTGTCCAGTCCAGTGACATGGCAGGTAGACGTAGAGTTCGGAAGCCTTCGAGAGTATCTGGATGTCCCGATCTCTTGTTACTTAGAGAAAATATATGGTTTTAGAAATGACTCGGTTTCCCTAGTCTCAAACACACCAACAAAAATTTGTGGTTATTCAGAAGCCACTCCAAAGCACTCAGGATTAAGCCTCAACTATGGAGTCTAAGGTTCCTCTCCAAGAGTAGGGTACCTTTAAAACTATCAGCGTGTTATCGTAAGAGTGAACTAATGTCATTTTGGAGTCAAGCATTTTAGGATTCAGATACTATCTTGTTCAAGATCCATCAGTTACAAAGTGCAAATGCAGACCAGTGTATCCATCTCTCTCAGCCTTACTTTTCTAAGGTATAATACAAAGTTGCGGGAATGAAAGAAATGATAAATGTTTAGCAGAGTATGGGGCTATGCTTGAATATACACTCCAAAATGCTTGCCAATGCTAATTAATTTAATCCTCACCCAACCTCAGTGAGGTTGGAGGCCATTATCTAATCCACGTTAAGTGTGAAGAAACAGGCACAGGAAGTAAAGTACTAAGGCAGCGTCCAGACTAGAACCCAGGCAGTTTGGTTCTGGAACCTGCTTCTACACCATTACACTGTGCCTCTTCTCAAACACGGATACGGAATTCCTATTACAGTTTTGAAGACAGGGTTTAAAAACCCGCAGAAAAACTGGAGTTAAACATCTGTGCTTAAGTCAAGGAGAAGCCTAGCGTCTGCTGGTAATGCTGCCTGTAGAAAACTATGCCTTTGTGTGTTGAAGACCCATTAAGCAAAATATCTTTAAATGACACAGGTAAATAAATGTTCTTCTTAAGACTTCAGGAAGGTCATATCAAACATTTTACATGTTGTTGGTTCTAGAAAAATGTTTGAAATTTTACCTTGAACTCAAGTAAAAATAAACTAACAGAGAAGGATGCAAGGCCAGAATTTTTATCCTGCTCTTGGGCATGTGCCTCTGTAGACTTTACTTATTCCCACTTAGATGACAATCGCACAGAGAGGCAGAATGGGTGTTTGGTTAGCTGTTTCAATCTGGGTTAGTTTTACACAGAGCGCTCATTTCCTTAAACCAAAGCCAAGGAGAAATGTATTTTCTTTTTTCTTTTCTTTTTTTTAGATTTTATTTATTTATTTTTAGAGGGGAGGAGGGAAAAAGAGAGGGAGAGAAATATCAATGTGTGGTTGCCTCTCACACGCCCCCTGCCGGGGACACGACCCACAACCCAGGCATGTGCCCTGACTGGGAATCAAACTGGTGACCCTTTTGTTCACAGGCTGGCACTCAATCCACTGAGCCACACCAGCCAGAGCCAAGGAGAAATGTAGTTTTTACCGAGAATAAAATTAAGGAAGGACATTTGTGTATCTCATTCTTCATCTTCTGTATTTTATTTTAGTAACATTATTATTTAAAATACAATGTACTTTCTAGAGCTAATATTCTTTTCCAAAAATGGATTAAGAAATTATAAAGTATGCATGCTCTGATTAAAAGCCAATTTCAACACATTACTAGGAGATCATATTTAAATTGTTCTTAAGAAGACATTTATGTCCAGTTTGATTTAAAAAAACACTAAACACTTGTCTTGGGAAGTTAATATCTTAATATCAATTTCCTTTTATTTCTTTTTGCAGACCAAAAAATTAACTTGAAAAAGCAATAAGTGCCAGAATCTAGTATGCCATTTTATCATTAGTGGCGAAATGGGTTTGAGTTTGACAGAACTTTAAGCTAATTCAGTTTAGCTCTGACTGTTTTAATCATGAATAACTAAGGAATGTTGGAATCCTAGAATCTTCACATTGATACCACCTTGAAGATGTCAAATACGTCTTCCTGAAGTTGGGCCACTTGGGACAAACGCTTGCTCACATATTGGGTGACAAACAAAAGAGAAGAGGAAATAAAAGTTTTCAAAGATTTCCAATATTCCCCTTCAGAAACTGTGCCTATAAAACCATACACATTTCCAAGACATTACCAGGGTTTTAAAAGCAGGCCACCGTAAAGCATCTCTGTTCTCTCGTAGGTTGACGAAGAGTTATTTTACATATAGTGACCTAACTCGGGCTATTAGGCTATCGTGGCCAATTACAACAAAATGAAATGAAAGAATCCCAACCGCCAGCCTCTCGGGAGCGCATCCGTGACACAAATTGAGGCCCACCCATGCCTGTGCCAACCTGAGCATCTTCGAACGTGTACCGTCCAGGCTCCTTCACGTTCTGTGTGGTCTTGTCATAGCTCTTAGAGTCCAAGTTAATGGCACTGGGGGCTCCTGGAGCCAGGAACTCTTGCCATATCTCCTGAACTCGGGAGGGGACTTCTCGAATAGGCCTTTTCTTCAAGTCCTCCACGGCCAGCCAGAACCTGTGCGAGAGGTGACACCAAGCGTTTACTCCACTGTCTCCTCATCTGAAAAGTCTTATAAAATTGAGTGACCTTACAATTTACAAAGATGCATAATAATGAACGCACTTTCTTGAGGGCTTCCTGTACCAGGCCTCTACTAATATTTTTTTATCAGTTGCATTCAAAGGTATACAATTTTTTGGAAGGAAATATCAAAAACAATGTCTTTTATGAGTTTGCTGTTAAAAGTGGATCTGCCAGAACCCTGACTCTGTGCAAACTTAATTTTATTACTGCAAAGTAGGAGTGCTCCAGAACTGTTTATCAGAGAGGAAGAGGAGTTTAAGGGTGGGTGACACACCTTTGACACGACTGGGGGAGAAAGTCATGTATTACACTGTATTCTTTGGGTCTTTTGTCCATTTGAGTGATGAGGGTCCGTAGGAAGAGGATTTTCTGCTCTACCTGGCAAGGGGATTACAGCAAAGCTTTGCTGGAGTTAAGGGAAGTCTGGGCCCAGATCAAAAAAGGCCCTCGCTGGAGAAATCAGGGCAAGTTACTAATTTTAGGCGATGGGATTCAGAGGGTTCTGGACTGACAGAAGTGGTTTCCCATGCAGTGGTTTGGAAGGCTTTAATGTGCGGAGGCATTGTATCACTCAAGAAGCTCGGAAAAAATAAATACATATTGACTTCTAAATATACACGTGTATTTTCTGTGCTTTTATATAGAATATAGGTGCTGGGAGGAAAGGGCCCCAGGACACGTTTTGGTTGATAAGAGTAAACAGAAAAGTCTAAGAATAAGGGGCACATTGCATTCATGGATTCCATGTCTTTAAAGGCCACTCGACGTGATACAGAACTCCACCACATAAGGCTGCTCCGCTGCCTGTGCTGCCTCCCTCAGAGCTTTTGCTTTCACCTAGAAATAATGTTAAAAAGATAAACAATTTGTTAATATAAAATATGGCTGGAAGAGTAACTACTAGGTCTACGTTATCCTCCCCAGGCACGGTTACGGCTCTGACGGTAGGTGTGACCATGAAATGGGCAAGGTGACCGCACGGATGGAGGCTACCGTGAGTCACGGCCCTAAGAGAGGTGCAACGTGATCAGCGGTACCTTCCTAACTGCTAAATTTTAACTGAGGCATTAAACAGAAGTCAGAAATAAGCTTGAGTTGTGCTAGAATTAGAATATCAAGAACTACTCCCTCTAGTGATTTTTCAGTTTCTAGATATCCTTTTCCTGTAGCTATATGTAACAGCAGATCATCCAATTTAGTCAATGTGAAACTACCACTATTGCTTTGAGAAGAGACACCTCCAGGCGATTTTCCTCCTAAAATAGAGATGTCAACACTGTAATCAACAGGAATACCACATGCAATCTGAGGGACAATAAGTGTTATAATTAACGCTCGTTCAAGTTCATTCCAGCACACTTTGACACATAAGTTAAAGAAATCTGTCCTCAAAGAAAAAGCAGAGAAAAAAATAACAGTTCATGTGGCCACAGTACAAGGAAGGTCATGAGAGACTCTCAAGGAGCAGCGCAAACGGGACAGTCTGGAACACAGAGCAGCGGAGCCCCTCTGCTAGGGCGAGAGCTGAGCTGCAAAGGGACATTCTGGAAAGCTGTTATAGATGCAGCGACACCTTAAGTGGACTTGGTCATAAGGATCAATTATGAAAAAGTGGAGAAGATAACAACACCTACTTTGATACCTGGGTGCAGGCACCATTCTAAGGGATTAGCTATATTAACTCAGTACCTCCTCCCATTTCAGAGAATAGGAGACCGAGGATGTGAAGACAGGGTCACCTATTTAAGGCTGTCCACTGTGAGTGTCATGAGTGGGGTTTGTCCCGGGCTGATGTGCAACAGATGCTATGCTCATGGCCACTGCCTATAATGCCTCCCTCAGAGCTTCATTGCCCTTCTTATCCTTGGCATATTGTTGTCAGCATTGTATTAATAACTTAGTAGAATGCAGAGGGCACTGGTTAAAATCCCTCCCTCCCTCCCTATTACATGGCAGCTGGAATATAAGCAAGTGTTTTAATGTCTTTGGGCCTCTGTTTCTCATCAGTAAAATGGGATGATAATGCCTGTCTCACCAGGTTTCCATTAGATTAAATGACATAAATTATGTAAAGGGCACCTTTGAACTGCCTGACATGGTTTTAGGGACTAAAAAATAAAACCCATATTACTAGTTAGCTAGTACTGACTAGGCTAAGTATTCATTCTACGTGCTTCACCTGGAAAAGGGACGAGCAAAATAGAGACCCATGGAGGGCGCAGGTTGCAGCTGAAGAATGAGTAGTTACTGATAAGCAGGGCTTCTTGACTCTTCCCTTCTGTCCTGATACTTGAGGAAAACACTCATATGAGTGCCGCGCTTGCATAGACGGCAGGGGCTGAGAGGTGTGTGGCTGAGGTAAGAAGCACCGAGACTCATTTAAGTGCAATCAGCCCTGTTGGCTAACTGGATCATTCTGCCTCCCTCGTCTGTGACCCCCATGAGCCGCGTGGCTCCGATTTGGGGAGCAGTGGACGGTATGGGTTTATAGCACGCCCAGGCTGCAATTATTAGCAATCTGACTTGGACAATGCACTTGACCTTCCTCAAACATATTTTGCTTACCTATAACATGGGGTGAGAATATTTACATTTTATTTCGCTGTGATGATAATAATTTTATTTTTGTGTGTGATAATAAAGCATGGCATACTTATAAAAGTAGTGGGTAGGAAGCATAGTATGGCACAGAATAGGTGTTCAAGATTTATATCTCTATTTCTATCTATCTATATATCTACCTACCTACCTGCCATCTATATGTTTAGCAAGGAAACATAATAGGCATAAAGTACATACTCTAGAAATATATTCAATATATATTTCTTACATGTAATATTTTGTACGTAATTACTTATCAGGGAAACTAGTGTGACACAGAATTATTGAGATAAGAAATTGTTAAAGCTGGAGTTAAGGAATCAGCAGTGATTCAATTAACTCATGAAAACAAAGCTTGCACACACTCTCCCTGAGCCCAAAAGCTTCTTCCCTATTCCTTTTCTGCCTGGTTACGTCCTCAGCAGCCAGATCTCTGTCTAGAAGCTGTTTGCCCAAGGATGCCTTTGCTGATCCCCAATTCTAGGTTAACTGTCCCTCCATACTTCTCTGATCTAAATACCATCTTTTTGTGCTGCGGTCTGTCTTCTCTGTATCCACCAGCAGGCTGCAATGTTAATGAGATTGAGAACCATTTTCATTCAGTTTGGTGATTCTGGCAAGGCTCATTACCTGTTTATTTCTTCATCATGATTTGCATAATGTCAGCGTTTCTTCAAACACTTAAGAGAATTAGAGGAAACTTCACTTCCCCATCTACTGTCATGCTAAAATTATCCTTTATTTCTGCTTTATTTTTATACATTCTTGTGATCAATAATTGATGACGTGACCTTAATATAGAAAATGTTATTTCATAGGCTCAATAAACATCCTTAGCGACTGCAGATCTCATAAACTTGAGAAGCTTCTCGGAAGGATGAAAGAGAGCAGGAACCCAGTGATACCTGCCAGGCACAAGTCTATATGATTAAATTCCTCCAGGTGTGTCTACGGTCATCTTGCTTAATCTGTGGGACATCTGTCAAAGTCCTACATATTTCTGAATGTTTTGTTATTGGTATCTGTTAAATCCTCTGAAAAGAATGTGACAATTCCTAGCACTACTTACTTATTTCCTACGAGAAAAATATGGCTGCTGAGATCCTTCAGTAAATAAATGTCACAGAACCGCATATTTCATGGGTAAGGGAACTAGGGGATCATGCTTCAAAAGAATAATGAATAAAAGAGCTCATGGAAAACCAGTTTTATGGAGTGGAAAGTTATCACTTACTTCAATGATGTTAAACAGAGCCCTTAAAGCCTATTCCAGTGCCTCACATTAAAAAATTTAATTTCCAGGTGTCTTTCAAGTTAGAATAGTTTCAAAAATATGTAAGGATGAGGTTTACAACAGATGGGCAGAAGGTGTGCACCTCTTTCACTAACAGTTTAATGTGGTGCTGTCCTCACCGGCCCCAAGAATGTATTTAAGGTGCAAAGAAAATGAGCTGCCCCATTTGATACGAGAACCCAACCTCTTTTTCTAGACCTTGCTTGAGAAGCAATATGCAAAGATCAATGTTGATGAATAGTTGATATTTCAACTCAATGCATAAATATCATCGGCCATTTTCTACTTTGCCTGGCATTAAGTACCACACTGCTTTACGGCATCCATTTCAAAGGTGCAAAATTTATATAGGAAAAAGATCAAGAGACACTGCAAAAATAAACCAATAGAGAGGAACTGATCATGTGGAGCAGGCTTTGCCTTGGTTACCTTTTCCTGCTGTCCATGAAGTGGCAGAAATTCGATGGGTTCGTATCACCAATACGACGTTGGCAGGGAGAGTAACTGATCTGCTGTGTGGCTCCCTAAACAACCAGACACGTCACGGGTAGGTGTCTCTTGCTTAGAGTGTAAGATTAAAAAAAAAAATGTCTTACCTTAAGTTTTCCGAGCTGAATTCTGACTCTAGAAATTTAAGAAACTGCTCTCTCCCAACTGGGTCTTTCAGGGCTTCGTCCATGCCAAACCCCCACCGCTTCACCCTCTGCTGGCTTGGTTCTTTGCTAGAGGAGAGAACATGAAACCAGACACATTCCTTTGGTTACAGGCCCTGTTTCCTGCTGTTACATTCCCTCTCAGACTTGTCTGTGTCTTGTCCTTCCCATCTTTAACTCCACTTTCAGGAAACAAAAAATCTCAGGGTGGTGACTCTGCATGAAATTGTATTGAGGTGTAAGTGAGGAATTAATAATAAAGTCTAAGGTTTATTGAGCATCAAGTGCTAAGTGCGCTAGATGAATTCCTTTAGTTTTTTCCAACAATTTTATGAGATAGGTACTATTATAATTCTCATCTTATAGAAGAGGAAATAGCAACACAAAGAGGGTTAAGACGTGCAAGTGTCGGCCAGGTAATAAGGGGATAAATTGCAGACATAAGACCCTACAGCCCAATTTCTTAGACTGTAGCCAATGCAGTCTCATGGGTGGTCAGCTTTTGGGGTCCTAGCTTCCTCATCTATAAAATCTAGAACCTATGGATGAAGAGTTCTGTATTTCTCAAACACTTAAGACCAACTGGATGAATATAAAAGAAAGACAAGGTCCATAAACCCAATCTAGAGAAGTCCAGCAGAATACTAAATACCCCCTCTATAAAGTGATATGCAATGGTCTTTTTATCATTCTGTCAAGATTGGTAATATAACTTTTCTCTAGCTCATGAAAGCAACTAGGGAGTCCTAAATTGTGCTTTGGTTTTCTTAAGAAGTAAGTGTTTTGTCAGTTTCTCTCATAGTGTTTAGGGCAAGGTCATTTTGTTTTAAAATTGAATGTATAAAGGCATACTTACAATGGACTTAATAAGTGTGGATTTAGCATTCATATTACTTGAATACACAGGCCTTTGTGACTATGTGGATTTTAAGGAAGCTAAAACAATGGGCTAAATTTAAAGAACCAAAGATCCCCACTCTGACTAGTCTATCTTAAAACCTATATTCCTTTATTTTGTGCCAGTCTTCCAGAAATGCATATATAAATACAAATCCCAATATCTAAGGTTCAAAAACCATTATCTTTATAATAAGAACTTCATGTCATAGGCTAATACAGACACAGAGTAAAATTACCTTTGCAATGACTCAGCTATAGGGTTCTTCCTGTTTAACCCAAACCCTGAAATGAGTGAAATATTTCGAGGGAAGAGAAAACATCACTTACCTTGCTTCAAGTTCCCAGAAAGTAGTGTCATCAGACAGCCATGGGTTAGAAGGGTCAGGTGGCACAAAAAACGGGTCATATTCTAAATACTGTTCCGTGTAACTTAGCAGACTAGAGGGAAGAAACACATTCATCTTCCTTAGTTGTCAGGCTGAGGTTATGTGCAGCCCACAGTGAGGGGCAATACAAAACTGCCTGGCCAAGGAATCCTCGCTTGTGTATAGAATGGATACAGTTTTCACATGTCGATAACTTACATGCATGAATTATTGTGCTTCTTGGAAGGCAAACACGGCCAAGGATTCCATCTCTGCCCATGCCTAACCCATGCGGTCAATGTCCCTCCATTACAACCGAGCACAAGGGGAGAGGTCAGTGTATACAGGGCAGTGCTCAGGGTCAAGTCCAATCCTGGATCAACCACTTTGCCCTCAGCTGGACTCATTTTAGCTAAGTTGTTAATAACCGGTTAAAAGGGAATTTTTGTGTAAAGTATTTATAGAAATTAGGTAAAAGGGAAACCATTGACCAACTTGTTTTTAATCTGTATATAAAAATTTAAAAAAAGAGAGGAGAGGAAAAAAGTGGAAGAGGTAGGATTTGATAATGCCCACAGTGAAGAACAGAAATGTCACTAAGAACGGAAGTAAAGGACGAAATGGAAAATAGTTAAAATCTGAGTTTAATTCAAAGTTTGAAGTCAGGTAATGACTCAGTGTGAATGTTAATATAAACTTTCAGAAAGGCCAAAGGTAACTTCGTAAGTTGTAAGTGGCACTGCTCCCAGCAGGAACAAAAAATTCGGCACCTTGGGATTATCTCCTGAGTCTGATGCTGGTTGCCCAGGGACCAGGCCTCTAGAGATTTAAGACAGTAATGATCGTTCTGTAATTTAAACTGCAAGGAAACAGGTCCCTGAAAGTTTTCTCTGGTAAAAAAAGGAAAAACAAAATAACATTTACTCCAGGGCCCCAATGACTCATCTCAGCTTTCCGTCCAACAGTTCTGTTACCACTTTGATTAGATTTCATTGTCATATAAAAACTTTAAATGTACACGGACATCTCAAGGTACTTACCTATCAGCGACTTTTGACATTTTTAACCGGTGTCTATCTAACTGTATTTGCCAATAGTTTATCTGAAAAGAGAGTTAAGGAGCTAGTTATAGAAGTAGTGACACTCTCATAATTTCTAGCTCTAAGTGCTGATAAATGGGGCAATTCTGAACAAGAATGTGTTCCAAATCAGTAAAATTCTAAAGTTTGTTAAAAAAAATCAAATGAGAGAGCTCTGAAAGAGTTAAAAAGTTAAAATTCTGTTTGAATGTAAATATAACCAATATTGCTTGAGAGCAGCAATGAATCCAAACATTCAGCCTGCTTTCACAAAATGCAACTTTCTTTTAAAAGTGTTATAGAAATTTTAAACATTTATTTGTGGTGAACAGCCAAATCAGAAGCACGTGTACTCTCTAAATAGTGAATTTAGAATATAAATGCATTTGTTATTTGTTATTATAATTTCAATATGTACCCCACTTCCTAATACTACCTCAACAAAAGCATCAATAACATGTGTTTTAGAATAATTTTATCAACAGTTCAGACAAACACTCACATGGACATAATCGCACATGGAAAACTTTAATTTAAAATTCTCTGAATTACTTTCTCTTCATGATGATTATAAATATACTAGAAAATGTATTACATAAATGATAAATCATACTATAATAAATTGTAAGAAAAAAGATTCAAAAAGGGAAAAAAGCTCCACGATAGAGCCAACTAAGAGATTAACTATTATTTGACATGAAACACTGGCGTTTGCTTTGTGATATTTCTTGGAGACCAAACTATTGGTCACTTGGTAAAATCCGGAGCAATATACACCATGACCGTATACGTGTATAGATATGGGAAAACTTCAAGAGGCATGTAGATATAGAGATGAGAACTGTAGAAACAAGAATGAACACTCAAATTTTGTAAAGATCACGTCACATGACTGGATATGGGAAATGCATGACAATGTAGCCAACCTCTTGCCTTCTCATTCTGTAAGATAGAGTCACGGAGTGCAAAATAACTATTGATAATGGAGGCACCCGTAAATTAGTGTACGTGACTGGAAAAAAATTGGGTAGAGAAAAAAGGACTTGGGGAGTTAAACATTCAAGAGCTTTGAACATATATCTTAAAATTAGATACTTTTGTTACTTTTTTACTGAGCATCTTCTATTTGAAATAGTCAACCATACAAGTAACCTTTCAAAATGCCTGCTATTAACACCCCCATCTGGTTTTCATAGCTACCACTCCGGGAACCAGTAACAGGTCATTTTACAGGCTGACCCACCTGCTGTTGTAACTCGTCTTCTGTTGGAGGTTTAGTTTCTGGCGTGGGTGTGTGGGTAGGACTGTGACTTCTAATGTCATTTTGTAAACCATAGACAGACTATATTAAATTAAAAAAGAAAATATGTTAGGACAAAATATGTGTAGCCACAGATTTTCTAAAAGTTAATTTTGTGTTATATATTCAGTAAGGTAACTTTGATACATATTTGGTTAAGCTTCTTATCAAAATTCAAATGGCACTGCTACCATAAATATTGTATGAATGTAAAACAGACACACGGATCTGAAAAAAAGTGGTTGGATCACTAACTTTGACAGAATAACTGACTCTAGAGAGAGAACGTGGAAAGTGATAATAAAATTTGGGGGGGTCTGAGAGAACTTTGTCTTCGATGAGGAGGAAGGATGAGGACATATAAAAACTGTGTGAGTGCCACCCACAGAATGGGAGTTACCAGTGGGCTGAAAGCAGGGACTTATTCAATCCGTGGGTGAATGGATCGTTCCCGTTCCGAGCCAAACATGAGCTAAAGTAGAAGTGGGGATCATTCTAACCAGTGTCACCTCCATAAATTCAATAGAAAGGACAAAAAAGACAAACCAGAATAAAATAACATTGTGAAGATTCTAGCAAGTTCAACACTTCTGACTGGGAGAAGCTGTACATGTCAAGAGGTGAGAACACCGTCTTCTCCAGCTGTTAAAAACCAGGGCACGCATATGATGGCTGTGGCGTCCTTGGGGATGTCGGTCTTGCTCTGGTCATTTCAGCGCCATGCAGCCTCAAGTCAGGCCCCGTAGTTCTAGCACTACGGGGTCACGGGAAATCAGCTGCAACCCAGGCAAATGCCGTTCAATGATGCCACGTTTGCACATTTTACCTTGGATGCTCGATGTTCTCCCATCATTAAATGAGGGCCGATGCTATGTATAGGGCAACACCATCAGCCAGTGCTTTTCAAACTTTCAAAGTCACAGGGATGTAAAGGACAGCGGAGGGAATATAGTCAATAATATTGTAATAATGTGTATGGTGTCAGGTGGGTCCTGGAAATATCAGGGGCGGGGCACTTTGTAAAGTATATGATTGTCTAACCACTATGCTGTATACCTGAAACTAAAGCAAGATAATATTGAATGCAAACTGTAATGGAAAAATAAAATTAAAAAGAATGATGCTATGTGAAGCCTTGGTAAAGTATTGGTATTGATTATTGTGTTAAAAAGCAGTATAAATGATGACATGATTATCTTTAAGTTCTGTCTCATTAACCCATCCCCTTTCTCTTCCAAATTAGAGCATCTCTCAGCTGGCGTCTGTTGGGGAACTTGGCACAAAGTAAGATATGGTAAAGGCTAGCCCTTCAAAGTTCAACGTTTGGAGAGCTAATCGCTGTTTGAATCTTGTTCCATAAAGTGAGTCCCTGGTGCCCTCAAAATGGACAGGGAGCAGAGGATGAAAGGACCCAGAGGAGGGGGGCGTCAACAGAGGGAGGGCACCCACAGGCCTACTTGGGTCCGGCTCTACCTCTCTCCCGCAGAGAGCCCCAGGGACAAGAGCTTCTGAGGGCTGCATCTGAATGCTTTTCGTGGCAATTCTCCCGTGGCTTCCATATCCTCACATCAAGGCCAACTGCCTTATAAGAAAGAAAAGGTACTTGAACCACACCGGGGCCCTTGTATCTGATGCATGTGTTTCTAGGGATGGAAGTAAAGACAACAAAAAATAAGACTGCCAAAAAAAAATGTCGTGTGCCTACTTCAGAGACACAGGACCTGGAAAGTGCTATGGCTACATAAGGAAAAAGCCACCGAGAAGAAAGTTTTGAACTTTGTGGAGTGCTTTAATGTAGGGGCACCATCCGTGGACATTGTCTTCAGAGGGAGTGTTCCAGGCCAGAAATGCTTCTGGGCATCAAACTTTTTCTTCTTTAATGGAATGAGTAAAAATGCCTTCTCTGTGTGTGTTACTTAAAAAAAAAAGAATATGTAGGTATTACTGCTATGTGTTTTCAAACGATTATTTAAAATGCTAAACTCTGGAGAGGTTTTTTGGGGGGAGGTATGTATTCTCTCGCATACGGACACTACACAATCATTGTCTTAGGTTATCACAAAATCCTGATGTTAGAAGGGGGTCCTCACACAATATCTGTAGTTAGGAATCTTTATAATGTCCCTTTCTCCCTCAGACTTTTAAAAACAATGCCCCCTCCCATCAGTCCCGCTTTTTCTCAGACAGTCCCCTGGACTCCGAAAAAGATGCCTTTTCTTGCTGAGGACTCTCCCTGCCGAGGGAGAGAAGGGCCCCCAGCATCCTTGCCCCCAGTCCTGGCACAGACACCCGCATGCTTTGGGGTGGGGCTGTTTCCTCAGAGGAGAGGGCCTGGCAGAGACCCAGGAAGGGATGCCAAGGTTTTCTCCTAGCCAAGCAACAAGAAAGAGCAAGGTTTTCTCCTAGCCAAGCAACAAGAAAGAGCAGTGGAGACACCCGCAGGTGCCCTGTGAGGTGGGAGCGGAGACTGTCACGACTGCCGTCCTCTGAGCTCATCACTACGATCCGAACAACGAACAGCGATTTTACCTTCCGTGTCTTGTGTGGGTTTCTCATTCGGGATGACTTCTTGATGTCCACTTCGGTGGTATTTACACAGCCAGGCTGGAAATGGAATAAAAGGAGAGACAACGCAATCTGTGACTGTGAAGCTTTCAATCAGCGCATCCCTGTCTGGCCCTCCGGAATCTGAGGAAAGGCTGTGACAACAGTCACTGGCAGGTCTTCCCACGTGGCCACGGCAACTTTCACCCGCAGTGGCCGGTAATGAAATACGTTTTCCTCTTTTACTCCTTGCGTGACCTTCAGATGCCATTCTCAATGAAGCCCCCCGAGAAAGAGGACAGAGAAAAGCAGGGGCTTTGCATATGTGTGCTGATATCAGCTGCAAACCATGCAGATTTCCTGGTATCACAGCCATGGTGACAACTGCACCACACTACTGTAAGGAATGAAGAAGCGCACGAGAAATTATTCTCGACTTGTTTTCTACATGAATCACATGGGAAATACACATGCCACACACACACACTGCACTAAAACATGAAATGCATTATGAATCTGGTTTGCATACCTAGTTAGGAATAGAAATAGCAATAATTGGTTCAGCACAATGGTGTGCTTGGCCGTCGGGGAGGAAGGAAGAGCACCGACCGGAGGGAGACGTATTTGCTGATTGACACTGAGCAATTTATTTAACCTCTCCCAGCATCAGACTGATCAATATCCCATGTTCTGACTTAATTTTTCTGCGGGGGCCTAGCATCAGTATTTTGTAAAAG
Source organism: Micronycteris hirsuta (assembly GCA_004026765.1). Taxonomy (NCBI): domain Eukaryota; kingdom Metazoa; phylum Chordata; class Mammalia; order Chiroptera; family Phyllostomidae; genus Micronycteris; species Micronycteris hirsuta. The sequence goes on along the minus strand of PVJI01009418.1, from coordinate 1,710 downwards.
ACCTCCAGTGATTTTAATAACCAGCCAGGATTCACAGCCATTGATCGCGATGGAACAGAGATAATGGCTTGGAAATATTAAAGCAACGTGTTTTCATTTCCTATTCAATTTCCATTCCCTTGCAGCCTTTCCCCTAAGTCTGAGTCCATTAGCAAGGGGAGGGATTGACATTCTTTAAGCTCTTATCAATACATCCAGAGCCAAGCACAGGAAGGTAGACCATGGAGCTTTTCTTCTCTATGCTAAGGGGTGGGAATAATGACTTAAAATACAGAAAAGGGAAGGCATGCCCTTTCAGGACCTGGAGAAAAGGAGAAATAAAAGTGAGATGTAGAGCAACAGATGTCCCATTGTTCTGAGGAAGAAACCACGAGCTGAGTGGAGGGAGTGAGAGAAATACCCACAAGTAAGAGGGAGGCTGTGAATGGGTCCGTGGGACAGCCAGTCCTATTCACCTGGAGGGCAGCCCACATGCCATCACATCCAACACAAGTCATTTTAGTCGGGTAGGTGTTGGCAAGAAAGATGAGCCTGAGATGGTTCTTCCCAAGGCTCACGTAAAACAGGCGAGGGATGCAGAACTTGTCATATGCCTCTGTCATCCAGGACAGAGTTTCTGATAGGAGTAGTGGGAGCCGAGACTGGGACAAAGGCTGCAGTGTGCAAGGATTTTATGCTGGGAGCATATGTCTGAACACACACACACACCGGCAATAAGTGCCAGAGGATAGGACAACCCGCTCTGCCCCCCACACCGGGGCAGCAGTCCTGGGGATGGACTGCACCAATCCGTCCAAAGCAGAAATCAGCAAGGAGCCAGAAGGAGCCCAGTGGATGCTCAGCCCTTAGGCCCCACTGCACAACATGACATCAAAACAAAACCTTTACACCCCAAACTCCTATCCCAGAACAACCTTGCAGAGCAGTAGGGAGGGCGGGAAGAAATCTGAACGTGTGATCATTTATCCAAAAGCGACTTAGTTCTCTGACAGATCATTTACATGACTGCATTGTGCAGAGCACACACCTCAAAACCCATGGGTGTCTGAGGACTACAGACTAATGATACAAAACACAGAATATGAATTTTCTTTATACATCTGAGAACTATGAACTAATTGAACTTGAAAGCTCCTTCCATAATAAGCTGTAATTCTAAATCAACCTTACTTCAAACCAGGTGGGCTCACTGACAAATGGCCCCAGAAATGATGTCAACCATTGAGAACATGAAATGGAAAATTTGTTTCCACTCTTCTATACACATATCTAATTTCCCCAGAGAATTTTCAACCTCAAAGTTCAAGGTTATGGCCATTTAATACATGAGCCATTAGCAGAGATCTAACATTCTATTTAAACCATTTATTAACATCCTTAATGAGCAAATTAATAAGGAAGTATTGATTCTAAAAGTAAACATTATTAGAGACTGAACCCTGAGATAATGCTCCATAACTCTGCTCCCATCCCAGGCAAATAAAACCTGCCAGTTCAAAACTTGCTGCTAATGGCTAAGTCGTTTAAATAATAAGCTGGACGTGGGAGGCCTGTCTTGGTGGCCCACCAGCTTTCTTATACTTTTAAGAGCCCTTGGGACAGCTAATGGTTAAACAGACCCCTGATCTATAACTCAAATAGGGGATTCCTGATTAAAAAGTTTAGATGCCCAAGGTTGTCTACTAGGTTCCTGAATAATTAAGGTCACGA